>JARQOC010000003.1:790072483-790086140 GCA_033576535.1 Allobates femoralis | reverse complement strand
GAACTGACTGTGAGCTGTACTTTAGGAACTGCAGAGTGACAGTAAAACCCGGTAAGGCTCAGAACTGTGTGTAACTTAATTGCGCACCCGGAATGGGTTGATAGTTATGGTGAGCTGGCAGCTGGACAATTTCCTTCCCTTTGGTCTGCAAAAAACCTACACGGAAGCCCTGGAGACCAGCCCTACCCATCGAGGGCGCATCATTCTGGCTGCAACCCCCATCATCCCCAGAGGATCTGAATGCAGCAGTGGCTACAGCTAGCCGCAGACCACGGGGGACGTCACAATCACCTGCTAAAAACTTTACTTCTTCATCTTTACCCCTTCCCCTTTTATTGCCTAGCCCGGGACTACGGACCCGGGTTGTGTCACCGTGACACCCGCAGCCCTAGATGACGAGAGGGCCCAGTTCCGAGTACCCCATGGTCCCCGGAGGCAAGACAACTTGGCGTTACAAACAGGTAAAACCGGGTCTGGTAAAATCGGGTCTTGTGCACCAAAAGACTATTTCGTTTGGGCCCAAGATTATGGCGGCCCTAAAGGGCTAAAGCTATGTGCTGGCAGATGGGCGTGCCGCAGCCCCTCATCGTGGGCCAGGCCAGCAGTAGGCGTGAAAAGATGCCTCCATCTCTTCCAGTCTTCTATCAGTGGGAGGGCAGCTCCATTCAGAGACAGTGCAACTCCAACCATGGGCATGATGGCCGACATGACTAAAATCGGTGACGTCCACAAAAGGAGGAGGAAAAAGACTACGCCACGAGGAGCACAAGAAAAAGGTGTGCCCGTGAAAGCCCGGCAAAGGCGGAGTGCGAGGTGTGATGTGAGGACTCCCCCCGATTCCCCTGAGGTCAACCAACTGCAGGAGGAAGATCACGGACTGGGCCATCAGCTGGAACAGGTCCACCTGGCCACAGGGGGGATAAGATGGAAAACAGTACTGGATGTGTACCCTCATCCCTATAGACTTTCCCAGCCCCCTTGGCCCAGGTCCGGCAGACGGTAGCCAGGCCTGGAAGGACACAGATCGCTTTCATGCTACCGGGTAGCCGATCTGTCGTCATTGTGATTGAGTAGGGCATATGGTTCGGGCCTGCCCTGCACCTGCTCAGATCATATGGTGGAAGCCATAAGCCCCGTACAGGATATGGACAGTGTGAGTGAATTTTCTGCATTTTTCCTTTGTTTTTCCCTAATTCTTCCTTGTATGAGTGTGTTTTCCCCTGTTATTGATAAAAACAAACTGTGAGATCATGGACTGTGTGTGATCCGGACTTAACATGTAAATAGTTAGCGCACCCCAGTGTGCACCCTGTTGGTTTTATAGCAGGTTTTATCATGTATTTTAGGATTGTGAACTGTGAACTGAGAAAGGACAATGCAAGGACAATGCACTCAGACCGCAACGCTTAAAAACCACCAGCACGGCCAAAGAATCGGTCACTTTAGTCCCCATCGCAGCTCCCAGGGCTTGCAGCAGGTTTTTCTGATGGTGGGTTTCCGAAGGTTAACAACTACAAAAGCGAAGAGACAATTGCAGAACTGTGGACTGGTTTTTCTTGCACTTTTTCGATTTTTATACCCCCTGCCCCATAGTGATAATTAGGAATATTTTTGTTAAAGTAATCTTAAAATCACGCGCCTCCATTTAAGGGAAGAAACAGAACTCTTGTAACTTGTTATGCTGTTGATGTTGATGTTTAATGCATAAAGAAAATATGAGCTTGTGTTTCACCCCTACCTGGGTCCTAGCACGAGGACGTGCTAAAATTTGCTCAGAGGGAGTGTGTTGCACCTGCAGACCGGTCACCACACCCAACACAACCCCCGATCCCTAGTCCTAGTTACTTCATGTCAGGCAAGGGATAGTGTGAGGGATCAAGTGGAGGGTGGAGAGCTAGAGAAGGAGCCTGGTAAGGGGTGGAGGAACAGGAACAAAATCAAGGAACACCAACTTAGTGGGGCTTTTTGAGTTGGGAGGAGGAAAGAACACCTAGAGAGAGACACCCGGCAGCCTGGCTAACTGAGACACCAGACGGAAAAAACCCGACCCGACAGCCCGTGCCACCGTATGGCTATCCGGGTCCCAGGCTGCGTACCGAGGGAAGGAAGATGGGGTCCCCGGTGTACCCGAGTCAGTGGGGACACCGAGGGACTGGGCCGGAACCAGGGTGATGCGGCTTTGTTGAAGTGTCAGGGAAGCTACAAGTCCTAACCACGAATACTGGCGGGGTGCAGGGTCGTTATGTCCCGGACCCAACTACCAGCACAACAAAGGGAAGGCCGTCGAATGAGGTCTAGGAGCTTCTGAAAGGGTGCCCACAAAAAGCCTGTGACCGCTGAACCGAAGTCTGTGCGCGGGACCGAGATCAGAGGCCCGAGAGGAACCAGAGAGGGGGTGCTTCTGATGAGCCGTCCCAGCTGCTAATCCGGGACTGGAGCTACTAGTGAACTGACTGTGAGCTGTGCTTAAGAACTGCAGAGTGACAGTAAAACCTGGTAAGGCTCAGAAGTGTGTGTGACTTTTAATTGCGCACCCGGAGCGGGGCTGATAGTTACAGTTAGCTGGCAGCTGGAGGCTGCCTGGGAATATTGACAATTTCCTTCCCCTTTATATGCAAAAAAACCTACATGGAAGCCCTAGAGGGCGCATCATTCTGATTGCAACCCCCATCATCCTCAGAGGACCTGACTGCAGCGGTGGCTACAGCTAGCCAAAAACCACAGGTGACGTCACGATTACCTACTACAAACTTTATTTCTTCATCTTCACCCCTTCCCCTTTTATTGCCTTGCCCGGGACCACGAAGTCGGGTCGCGTCACCGTGACACTCCACAACCCTAGACAACAAGAGGGCCCGGTTCAGAGTACCCCACAGTCCCCGGGGGTGAGACACTAACATCATGCTGATTGATAGTCGGCTCTCCACAGCTAGGCAGCAGGGAGCTGGCGGTTAATCAGCAGGATGTCAGCAGTCACGCCACATCAAAAGAGCAGCCCGGAAGAGGAAAAGCTACACTGTTGACGTGAAGCAGGAGAATCGCTGGCAGGAGCGGTCTGGGACTGCTCTGAGCTGGCACCAAACAAATCAGGCAGGGAGTTACCAACTACTTGTCTATTAGTTCTTTGGCCAATAGTTGCAATAGAATGGAGAAGATGGAGAAACTTTTTTTTATTTCTATTATTCTCCACATCCCACTGTGATCAAACTCGGATCAGAGGCTGAATAGCATAATTGGACAGATCATCTTGAACCCAGCCTTACACATATAAAAAAAAATACTGGAGTGCCATTTTAAAGAGACCTGTCTCCATGTGAAAATATCTATGGGACATATGGGATCAGACATAGCTGATCCGTAAACCAAAGCTGAACCAAAACTTTTTTTTTTTTGTTTTTGTTGCTCCTTTGTGGTGAAGTTTCACTTCAACTAACAATTTGGCTCTCCTAAATCTATGTACCTCTCTAAGTATATCTGTATCTTCTAAATGATAGAACATGGTGTACCTTTCTAAGTATATCTGTATCTTCTAAATGATAGAACATGGTTTGTTTGGATATGCACTAATTGGAAAGGCCACATATAGATTACAGGTTACCTACCTGCCCCCATTCGCCTGTAACCCATCGAGGTGGAGGACACCGGCCCAAACTGCAGCGTATCCGGACTGGGGGTTTGCTCTCTTCAATGCAGCTTGTGGCTGGGAAGGTTTTGGAAAGGTCACTGCTTTTACACTGAACAATTCGATGCTTAAATCCAGGTCCACATTTAGGTGTACACTTGAAAAGAAAAAGAAAAGCAGAGTTTAATCATGTTCATCTTTAAAAAGAAATCATCACAAACAGTACAGAGCTCTTACAGCTAAGAAAAATCCAGTTTATGAGTATTTGGTGAGTTTTTTACCTCAGAATTTGTAGCCAAAACCAGCAGTGGGTGATAAATACAGAAGTGGTGACGTGTTTCTATTATCCTTTTCCTCGGATTGTTCCACTCCTGGTTTTGGCTACAAATACTGAGGTAAAAATCTCACCAAATACTCAATATGTGCACATGGCCTAAGTCACATGGCAAGGCAAATGGTTGATATTGCATTTTAGGAATGCTACTTCAAGTAGATGACAGAGTTCAAGCCGTCCCCCTCTCTAAAAAGGCAATTTGCATATTTAATTCACCCAGGAGAGCATTGGATGGCCTATATGTTTCCCGAAAAACATCTTTTTTAAATGGGTAGGCTACAAAACATGCATGAAATGGCCCTAAGTAAATGCTTAGAAGAATGATCATATGCATTTATATGTAAAAACTACTTGCTGTACATATTTTTAGTGCTTTGAGAATCTTTTAACCACTTTAGGTTATCAGAAACCCCAAGACGTTAATAGAAATTGCCTGCGATACTGTACTTTAAAATACATGGTCGTAAGATGACTTTTGAGGGTGACTTTTTGAGCATTTTGCCAGAAATTTGACTTAAAAAACCACTAGCAATTTCTTCAATGATGAATTAAAACATCTCATTGTCTTCATATATTTCAGTGAGCGTTCTTAAGACGGCCTTGCACAACATCAGGCGATGCCCCCTGGTCATCAAAGGATTTTGTTTTCCTATTTAGCAGTAAAGCTTTTCCTTGTAACACTTCCCTGATAAACCATCTGTTTGAGATATTCAAAATCCCAGTGAAGCCGTCTTGTACATCTAAATCTCGAATTACTCCCCTAGCTTGCTTCTGCCAAGGATATCAGACGTTCCAAGGTCAATCTCACCCTAAAACTGGAGCAATGTTAGACATTATAACTCTACTTAATAAATATTTAGGAGTCCATCATGTAAGAAATCCCATAAATGATGTGTCTCCATGCGCTTCTAACATAAAAAACCTACTTGAACCCTTGACCTGATGCTGCCTTATTGAACCTGTCTTGTGATTTCACCTTTAAATAACATATGCCAGCCTGTCAGATTAGTCATTGCTAGAAAATGGATCACAGAGTTTCATGCTTGTTAAAATTAAAAGCTGTAATGTATTTTACGAGGAAGATTACGTGACCAGAGATGGAAGACATGGAGTGATGGGACTCGTTCTCATTTACTGAACCAGGTGCGACAATACGTTGTGCTCATCCCAGAGGGAAGCCAACATTGTAATCACCATGGAACAATGCAGATACAAAAGGAATGGCTAAATTACAGAGATTTCCTTTAAAAACAAAGACATGTCAAATTTTCAATTCTTTGTGCACTCTATGACCTTAAACCAACACTCCAGTTTTTTGTAAGTCCTCCATGCCCTGTCTGATACTCACCTTCCTGCGGCTTCATCTTGTATCACCACCGCTCCTGTTGGTCTCTGGTGATTAGAGACCTGCCGGCAGCTCCGGTGTTTCATGGAGCGCACCGGAGGTCACAACTCAATAACATCTCTATTGGAGCCTCACAGTGGCCTCATTCTTACGGTCACAGAGATGTGTTGAGCACTTGTGTAGAACACAGTACACGACTGAGAAAAACGGTTGTGTGATTTTAGCCTTCTCTGAAGTCGGGTTTTAAAAATTATTAAACATTTTTACCCTTTCCTCCAGTTTTTGTAAGATATTAAAACTTGTTATTTTGTTCTGCTATTTACCAGCATACGCAACAGTTTAAGTATTTTTCTTTCTATACAAGTAAACTGGTTAGAATAGAACAGCCTACGGGGGCGGAGCCTAGCGCATGGCGGAGTAGGACACACAGAGCAGGAGCTCCGCAACGCCGCCGCTATTTACAGCCAGAATCCACAGATCCCGCCGCCTAATAACGATGGGCAAGACACGGAAGCCCTCGGGAGGACGTGGAGCAGAGGATGGAGAGTCCCAAGGCTCCATGGATCGCTATCTGAGATCCGGAACGACCCCTGCCCAGGACCGCGTGAGTGCCAAGATGGCGACTTCCTGCTCTCAGCAGGCGACAGGGGGATGGGAGGAGAGAGGAGGAAGAGGCGCGAACCGCTTTGCTGCACTGGGTACACAGGAGGGAGACTCTGACGGCCCGGACTCTCCGGACACATTTCCAGGGGGCGATTTGGGAGCATATATCAAAAATCTCCCCACCAAAAGTGACCTGGAGCGGTTTGTCCGCCGCATTGAGAATACCTACAAGGAAGAAATGGCGGCCCTAAGGCAGGAGGTCACATCTAGAGTGGAGGAGGTGGAGAGGGCACAGGAGACTGTGCTGGATGAACTCCAAGCTCATAGGGACATGCTTTCCTCACATGCTGCCCTCCTGGAGGAGATGGCATATTCCCAGGAAGATTTGGAGAACCGCAACCGCCGCAATAATATAAGGATTAGAGGTCTCCCAGAGTCCATCCCTGCCTTGGAGCTTGCGGGCACGGTCCAAGGGCTGTTTAAACAAGTTCTAGGGGACGAACAGGGCCCTCATATCGAGCTGGACCGTGTGCACCGGGCTCTGGCACCGAGAAATCTGCAAGATACCAGACCTAGGGACGTAATCTGCAGAGTGCACTTTTACACTATAAAGGAGGCCATTCTATCTGCAGCCAGACAAAAAGAAAAGATCATGTATCTGGACTTCCCTATATTGTTTCTGCAGGATTTGTCCCGCCGCACACTGCAGCAGCGACGGGGGCTTCACCCGCTTCTGGAGGCACTAAGGGAGCGAGAGATAAAGTACCGCTGGGGTTTCCCTTTCCAGCTTTTCGCTTCATATGGGGGCCGTTCGGCGTCTTTTAGGAGATTGGAAGACCTCTCTATGTTCTGCAAAAATCTGGACATTCCGGAGATGGCATTGCCAGACTGGCCTGTTCCGCCTGGACTACCCTCAGCTCCCACAAGATGGCAAAGGGTGAGACGCCAGCGCTCACCCAGGAACCTACCCGCCTGAAGGAGAAGGAGACAACTGGCAGACTATCAGAACGCTTTATTTTCTCTGCCCCTCAATTTCTCTCCCCAGGACGCGAGACAAGAGAGCAGAGGGACCCTGTCTGTTGGTCGGCGGGCCCGGGCCAGAACATGGAAGTTTTGGACCCTAACAGACTTTCACAACAGAGTATCTGTGGTTCTTTAATAACCGGGAGAGGGTATTAGACTCCCCCTTAGAATAATGTTATAATATGTTTCTCGGGTCATCTTAGATGTTTTCTCTAGATGGTAACCTGAACTTCTTGGTTTAATGGTTCTCTCCCATATGATCTCGCTTCTTCTTCTTCTTCTTCTTTATTTCCATCTCTCCTCTCCCCATCACGCTTATGCTTACATCACTATATCAACACTTACGAAGACTATTTTCTAACTCTCCCTACATCACTGCATCTTCTCCTCTTCCCTTGCCCCTATATTTCACTATGACTCACTTTTCTGCTCGGG
This sequence comes from Allobates femoralis, assembly GCA_033576535.1. NCBI lineage: Eukaryota > Metazoa > Chordata > Amphibia > Anura > Aromobatidae > Allobates > Allobates femoralis. Next base: position 790,078,778 of record JARQOC010000003.1, on the reverse strand, counting down.
ACTCCTCTGTCTTGGCTCACCGGAACCCCGGCTTTCCACATACATACATACATTCATTGTTTTGCCAATAATTCTTTCTCAATAACCACACTTAAGACACATTGGATTGTTTTGCGTCCTTTAATTACTCTTTCAGGATTCGAGTTTACTAATGGTATGTTGAATGATATTTGATAACAGTTTTAAGAGTTAAAAGTGGCGTTGCGGAGGGCAGAATGCTCTGGGCAGGACACCCGACCCCCAGTGCTGGATGGCGATAGTCACCCACAGATGCACGCACCACCGCACCAAGAGGTGCCCCATTGTGGCTAATGACTGCATTTATCTGTACATTTGCTACTATTTTGTTTTTCATTTTGCTATCCTCTTTTTTTTTCTCCCTTTTTCTTTCTCTTTTTTACCTGCCTATTTCCTTCCCCACCTTCATGCCGAGTGCTTGGACAGAGAGGGCCCAAAAGATATTTGTCTGATGTAATGTCTATGACCACACTTAATTGTTGCTCATTTAATGTAAATGGTCTCAATAAGCCAGAAAGGAGAAGACAGATCTGTTATTCGTTTCATAAAGCTAAGATCCATATTTTACTGCTCCAAGAGACCCATTTTCGCTCAGATAAAGTTCCCAGGTGTGAGACCAGGGAATATCCATTATGGCTCCACAGTACGTTTCCAGGTTCTAAGGCAAGGGGGGTATCCGTGGCGTTTCATCGGTCCTGCACTCCACAGATTTTGGACCAGGAGGTAGATCCCGGGGGCCGCTTTGTGTTCCTAAAGGTGAATATTCTCTCTCTCTCCTTTGTCATTGCTAATGTATATTTTCCTAATAGGAAGCAACTAAGATTTGTAGCACGCATCAGGAGGCGTCTGGAGGCATTCGCTGGCTCGGTCCCGATCATCATGGGAGGAGATATTTTTATCCTGCTGATCCGGTGGTCGACACGTCGGTGAGTAAGTCCTCTCAACCTGCGCCGTCTCTCCGCTACCTGGGCAGGCAGTGGGAGGGGATGCACCTAGTGGATGTGTGGAGAATATTCAATCCGGACGTCAAAGACTTTACATTTTTCTCACATGTCCATTCAAAATATAGTAGTATTGACAGGTTTTACATCTCACACTCATTGTTGGACAGGGGGGCAACAGCTGACATAGGGTCCATTCTATGGTCAGACCATGCCCCAATATATCTCAAACTGACCGTATCTTCATTCAAGGGAGGAGGCTATACTTGGAGACTAAACGAAAACCTGCTGTCTGATCAAGCATGTCATCTAGACATAGAAACCACAATTAAGAACTTCGAGTCGGATCACTCCCAGGATCCAACGCCTAGTCCGGTGAAATGGGAGGCTTTAAAGAGTGTTTTGAGGGGGGTGCTCATTGCTCATGGCGCACGCCTAAAGCAACAAAGATCACATGACATAGAGGGCCTGCTTGCCCAGATAGCCGAAATGGAGTCGAGACATAAGGAGGACCCAACCCCACAGGGCCTTTCCCTGTTATCCAACACGAGACATAAGCTGTTATCTATTCTTGACCAGAAGGACAGGGTACATAGGGATTGGACTAAATCCCGATTCTATGTATCGGGCAACAAAAGCGGGAAATTACTGGCTAGGGCTCTCCACCCCAGGCCCCCTAGAACATACTTATCCCACATCCGAGATCCAGAGGGCACTATGCTTCATAAAACTTGCGATATCCTAAACAGATTCAGAGATTTTTATTCTTCATTATATAACCTGGAAGCCCCTCAAGAGTCTGAGGAGGACTTCTTAGACTACATTAGAGGGACGGGTTTACCCAGGTTATCCGCAGAAGACACGAACCAGCTGGCAACTGACTTCACTCTGGGGGAAATAGAGGCCGGTATTAGAGATATGAAACTTGGCAAGAGTCCGGGACCTGACGGTTATTCCGCAGGGTTTTATAAAAAATATGTTGATCTTCTAGGCCCGCTATTTCTGACAGTATGTAATGATATCTCCTCGGGCGGATCCTTCCCGGCCCAAGCTCTCATGGCCCATGTGGTGGTCCTACATAAACCTGGGAAAGACGCGGCGTCGTGTGGTAACTACAGATCTATCTCCCTAATCAACTTGGATATAAAACTTTATTCCAAGTTGGTAGCAAACAGGATTAAACATCTCCTCCCCGACCTCATACATGGAGATCAGGTGGGATTTGTTCCTGGCAGGGAAGCCAGGGATAATACAATTAGGTCTGTGGCCCTGATAGACGTTGCTCGCAGGAGGTCGGTTCCCATGTGCATCCTGTCAGTAGACGCGGAAAAGGCGTTTGACAGGGTGCACTGGGGATTCATGTTTGCGGTTTTACGCCATTTGGGGGTGGGCGAAACTATGGTACATCGTATAGGGGCCTTATATACCCACCCAACTGCATGTCTGCGAATCAATGGGGTGTTGTCAGAATCCTTTTTGATCCGTAATGGCACGCGCCAGGGGTGTCCACTATCCCCCTTACTCTATATCCTTTGTATGGAGGTCCTGGCGTGCGCCTTGCGGATTGATACATCAGTGCAGGGCCTAGTGGTGGGAAGGAAAGAACACAAGATTGCATTATTTGCAGATGATTTATTAGCTTATATTACAAATCCTCTGATATCCCTCCCTCACATTCTTGACAACATGGCGGAATTTGGTAGGCTGAGCAATTTTAAAATTAATCCTGCCAAGTCAGAAATGCTTAACATTACCTTGTCAAGTTTAGTGGTTTCACTCCTAACCAGGGATTATCCCTTTAAATGGAGGGAGGGATCTCTGGGATACTTGGGAATTAGGTTATCCAGGGACCCATCGCTTCTTTTTGTTCACAACTACCGGTATATGCCCCTCCTATCTCTCTTGGAGTCAGACTTAGCCAAATGGAACAAACTTTCACTGACGTGGTTGGGTAGATTACATGCCTTACGCATGGATATTCCCCCGCGCCTCCTATATCATTTCCAAACTCTGCCAGTTCATTTGCCGGCCTCGTTTTTCTCTAGACTGAAGCAGGGATGGACTCGTTTCTTATGGTCACACGGCCGCCCGAGGATTTCCTTTAAGACTCTTAGCAAGAAAATTGTACATGGAGGTGTAGGACTTCCAGACCCCATATTATACCACTACGCGGCTATGGACAAGTGCCTTCTGGATCTTTTCAGGGAGGGGGAGGGGGGATGGGCGGAGGTGGAACGGGAGTGACTCCAACATGATCCTCTGGTGTGGATCTGGTCTATGGACCCTGGGGGACGTGAGACTCGTTCATTTTTATCCCTACAACTACACAACTCCTTCAAGGGACAGGTCCGATTATTACATCTCACTACCAACCCTGGTCCTTTAACTTTCCTATTTGATAACCCAGCATTCCCAATAGACCCGGGATGCACTTCATTCTTGGGGCTTACTAGAGAATCCTGCCCGTCCCTCAGGGACTGTATTTCCCAGTCCGGAATCAAACCATTAGCTGACTTTCCAAATATATCCACAATAGACCAGGGGACCTGGTTCCACCATACTAGATTAGGTAGCTATATAAGATCCTTACCATTTTCATACCTTAAGCGTCCCTTGACAGACTTTGAACAATTATGCAACAGACGGACGTATATACCACATGCTATTTCGGTGATTTATAATATATTTCACTCACATAGAAATGCGGACCTGGAGGATAGACCTGGGTTCATGAAGAAATGGGAGGGAGATTTAGATAGAACTATATCTTTATTAGATTGGGAGAAAATCTTCGCCTCCACGCAGGGTGCATCCCTCTCTGCCTTGTCACAAGAGAGAAATTATAAGGTGGTGGCGAGATGGTACAGGTGCCCTACTGACGTGCACCGGATATTTCCGGGAGTCTCGGACCGATGCTGGCGATGTCTAGAGGGAGTGGGCACATACTCCCATATATGGTGGGGATGCCCATTGATATCCTCTTTTTGGAAGGACGTAAACGATCTTTATACACAAGTGACAGCTCTCAAATTACAATTCACCATGGAACTGGTCCTCTTGAATCTGCATCCCATGTCTAATAAGGGTTTTAAAAGGGGCTTACTGAGGTTTTTTCTGACGTCGGCTAGACGCCTCATACCCAGGTGAGGTGGTGGAAAAAAACTAGACGTCCCTCACGTTGGGAGTTGGTGGCGGAACTCAACGAGGTGTGCAGGATGGAGGAATTAGCAGCATGGGCCTCACGGACTCCCGGTTGCCTGGAAGGACATCAGGAGAGATGGACCTCTTGGTTTATATTTAGAGACTCCGCTGATCTCGAAACCTGGGTTGCGTCTGTGGAATGAGATTATACACGAGTAATATGGAAAATGTATATAGGAAAGTGAAGGTCATTGCCCTGACTCTTCCCGATACCGAGACACTCGGCATTGCATCCCCTGCCCTTTTCCCACTATCTTCCTGACCCCTTCCTTTTCTTCTCTCCTTCTATATCTCTTTTCTCTTCTCTTTTTTCCTTTTTTCTTCCTTTCCCTTTTATTGTTTATGTTTGTCTTTTTTCTCTTTTCCATGGAAACGATGAGAGTGTTTTGTTTTGTTCTATTAATTTTTGGCAACACAAGAATTTAGAGAATTTTAGACAACAAATTATTATTCATGAAAGAGTTTCCAAACCATGGGAAAAATATGGTATATAGTCTGAGATATACTTTATGCGAAAAGTTACTTTGTATGTTCATATAGACAATTTGTAACGAAATAATATAGAAGAGATACACTGTATATTTCACAGTTATGTTGATGTATGTTCATGATAAAATGAATAAAATACGATTTGAAAGAATAGAACAGCCTACAGCAACAACCTCCATAGGGTCTACAGCCGGTCAAAAAGTCCTGCCCCCTTGACTCAAAGTGAAGGCAGGGGGGAGTGTTGGCTTCCCATTAGCCGAAGATGGAACTGATGAGCCAAAGATTTAATGTCCGAGTTCACTGCAAAATTTTTACAAAACTGACTTTAAAGATCACACAGAAAATGCTGCAGACTACAAAATTAAGAGAAAACTACATTTTTTGTTTGATTTAATGATTCATTTAAAGGTTTAGTGTTCCTTTCAATAAGACGTCTTAATCGCCAAGCTCTCTTTTAGAAACCGACCGTGGCTCTCAGTCCCTGGTGTACAAATGTTCCAGACAAAAAAACCTTATATATTTATCTAGCGCTGAAAAACAAACGTGATCCCCCCAGTTCTGGTATGCAGGGATGTTTTTACTGCACTGTGCCAATATGCTGGCATTTTCAAAACTGCTTTCATGTGGCACCCACTTACCACATTTTTGAGATAACAATGTTTTATTTAAATTCTTTTTTTTTCTTCTCTTTTTTTTTTTTTTTTACAGATCAATCAGTCTTCTTAGTGTTTTAGTAACCGAAGAGTAAAGAAAATGTGTGTAAATTCTTTTATGTGAGCACAATATGCGCTTATTATTACAGAAGGCGCATTGTAATCTAATGAATTACTACTATGAAATGACAGTGTGCATGCCGAAAAGAACAACTCCGATCTGTTCTTTCTCAAAGACACGAAATTCAGCAAAATCCAGAGTTATCTTTGCTGTATACCACTGTCAAGCTGTTACATTAACAGCAATCTTTGTTTTCTAAGAAATATAAACCCGTCGTGGCTTCTAAGAAACACTGCTCGCTCTCTCCTACTGTTTTCATCAACCCCAAAAATACCCCAGACTGAGGATCTGCAGGCCGTGCCAGAATCCAACTGGGGATTTTAACCGTATCCTACATAGTTTACAGTCCTGTTCAATAATTATGATACGTTTGGGCTGGAAAAAACTTTAGTGAATCAACCTGGTAAGGGGTTACAGCTGACGGAGGTTTAAGTTTATCGCAAACAGTAAATTATTGGCGTTGTATTATCAGGCTTTTGGGACATGATCCTTTGAAAACAGAATTTTTAGGTTTTATTACTGGAAGATGAAATGGTAAACAGAAAATGACTTTTGATCTGTTTTCCTGATGTATACCGATGATTTGTCGTGTGTTCTTTGCCTTCATATATTGAACACACTGTTTCATTATTTTTTTCCCTTTTACAAGATTACAAAAGGCCTTTGTGGATTTGGCGGGTGATGTGAAATTTAGGCTGGAGTCACGGGGCCGTATGAGGCGCGAGGATGCATCATCAAAATGCCCAAATTAGCTGGCGGCTCTTCTGACCAGAGCAGGCCAGCTGCAAAGAAATACACAAAGCTGTCACTCTCAGGTCAGGAGGGCTGTGGCTGGTCCGGGTAGTGAGATGTGATCCTTGCATGAGTTATAG
>JARQOC010000003.1:789190204-789337497 GCA_033576535.1 Allobates femoralis | reverse complement strand
AGGCTGGACAAGTGCGTCCGCTCCTACAAACAGTGGGTCGAGAGACCGGGCTATGAACTTGGGCACCTTGGTGTTCAGTTGCGAAGCTATGAGATCCATGTCCAGGGTCCCCCAGTAATGACATTTCTGCTGGAAGACCTCCGGATGTAAGGCCCATTCCCCCTACGTAGTATCCTGACGGCTGAGGAAATCCGCCGCCCAATTGTCGACCCCATGAGATATACACTGGTGAGGTCACAGACCGGGTCAACTCAGCCCAGCGGAGAATGGGCTCCACCTCGCTCATTGCTTGTCGGCTGGGGTCCCTTCCTAGTGATTGACATATGCTACAGCTGTGGCATTGTCTGACTGAACACGAATGTGGCGACCTGCCAGAAGATGATGAAAGGATTTTAGGGCCAAAAATATTACCCGAATCTCCAGGAGGTTGATCGGCAGAGTGGATTCCTGTGGGGACCAACGACCTTGCGCTGTATGGTGACTGTACACCCCTCCTCAGCCCATCAGGCTGGCGAGCACTGCCAAGTGAGCAGGAAGGAAGAACCTCCCCTGCGAGAGGGAAGCTTGTTGCAGCCACCAGTGAAGGGCCTGCTTGACCCTGGGAGAGAGCCACAGGGTCCGGTCCAGGGTGAACGGGTACCTGTGCTAGGCTGCTAGGTCATCTGCAGAGGCCGGAGGTGAACCTGGCAAAAGGAACCGCTTCCACTGCCGCGACCTCCCTAAGCGGATGGAGTGAGGTGAAGGACCTGGACACTCTGACGCAAGGTACGGGGCTTGTGTTGGGAAAGAAGTACTAACCCGCGGGAGGTATCGAAAACCATCCCCAGGAATGTAATCGTCTGAGCCGGCATTGGAGATGATTTGGACAGATTGACCAACCACCCCAGACGCGATACTGTATCTATGGTAATCTGAACGCTTTCTTCGCAATCCACGAAGGAAGGGGCTTTGGTGAGGAGGTCGTCCAAATAGGGTAGGTCGTCCAAATAGGGTAGGATGATTACTCCCCTGGAATGAAGACTCGTCATGACGGCCGCCATGACCTTGGTGAAAAGCCTGGGAGCCGTTGCGAGGCCGAAGGGCAGTGCAGCAAATTGAAAATAGTCGTTGTGAATCGCGAAGCGCAGGTATTGCTGATGTGCAGGAGATATTAGGATGTGAAGGTCGGCATATCGAATATCTACTGAGGCCAGGAACTCTCCTTTCTCCATTGATGTAATTATGGAGCGGAGGGACTCCATGGAAGTGGCAAAGAAACAAATTTGTTCAAATGCTTCAGATCCAAGATGGGATGGACAGAACCGTTCTTCTTGAGGACTAAAAAAAAGGTTGTAATGAAAACCTCTGAAGTGCTCGCCTTCTGGGACAGGGATAATGACTCCCATTTGTAGAAGGGAGTCGATGGCCTTGAAAAGAGCGAGATCTTGATGGGGATCGTGGAGGAACGGAAGTGAAAAAAACATTTGGTGGGCGGGTAACACACTCTATGTTGTAACCGGAAGACACAAGTTCCCTGCCTCGCTTGTCATCTGTGACAGTGAGCCAGATGTGACGAAAGAGGAAAAGTCGGCCACCTACTACGGTGGTGTCTTTTGTGGGCGAAAGTGAGTCAGGATGACGAGAACCTATGGGCTCTGGATCCCATTGTCCTGGATTGTTTGGAACGGGACTGCCAGGCAGCTATTGATTTTTGGGCGGACTGAGTGTTCCTATCCCTGCATGGAGAACTGATTGTACTGTGCGGCGGACATATGACCGACTAGCTGAATGAATTTTAAAAGGAACGAAAATGCGTTTGTTGGTGCTGGATAAAAGTGTGTCTCAGTTTATGTTGGGGAGGAGAGGTTCTCTTACCTCCCGTGACATCTTAAATTAATTTATCCAACTGCTCTCCAAAGACGCGGCCGCGGAGGTAAGGAAGTCTCGTAAGGGATTTTTTCTAAGTGGAATCCGCTCTCCACTCTGAGCCAGAGTGCTCTGCAAATGGTAATTGCATTTGAGGCTGCAACGGCTGTGCAGTTAGCCGAATTCAAGAATGCATGAATAAGATATTCCACTACTGAGATCTGAGCCGCAAGGTCCGTTAGCTCAGAGGGGAGACTGCTATTTCGAAGTGAAGAATGTAGCATATGTAGCGTATCTGCCCAGGTCATGATAGCTTTAGAGACCCATACCGAAGCAAAAGGGAAGAACCAGTCGCCTCGAAAATTGAACGGGCCAGTTGTTCAACCTGTCTGTCGGTTGGATCTTTAATGGAGGATCCATCCGGCAAGGAAAGCAGAGTTCTTGCGGCTAAATGAGAAACTGGGGGGTCAACCTGTGAGTAGTCCGCCCAGTCCTGGCCTAGGGCAGGTGAGAAGGGGCAGCGAGTTTTGATGGGCTTGCAGTTTCCAAACTGTTTATCTGGACGTGTCCTATGTTTCTTTAAGATCTGCTAGAATTCAGGATGATCGGGGAAAAAAACTTTGTGTGTGTTTTACCTGCTTCAAGGACACGGCATGGTCTGGGTCATCACATGGCGGGTCATCGACTTTGAGCGTCTGGTTAACGGCAGTCATCAAGTCCTCAACCATGGCCTGTGTGTCAGGAGTGTCTAGGTCAAAAGACGCATCTGAATCAAGATCCGAGTGAGGATCATGGAAAACATCGGACGAGGGTGAGGCTAGGTCTAATCCCCGGAGAGGGGAGGTATAAGAGCCCTGTGAGGATGCAGGAGAAGCCACTCCTATGATGTATTTTTTGTGCTGTACCATCCACGGAGGATTGTCTATCTCGTGGCGTTCTCTCTGTTGCCGTAGTGTCCACCTGTGACGCTGGCTGTCCGGAGGTGCAGGGTGTGGGAGGAATCTGCAGGGCCTGGACCATGGTAGTAGAGAGCTTGTCCATGGATTGTGACATGGATTGCGACATGGATTATGTTAGAAACAGCCAAGTCAGGTGGGTTAGGGGCACTGGGAGCGGCATAAAATGCAAGAGGCGTAAGAGACCATATAGGTCTTGGGAGCCTTCTTTGTGGTCTTTGAGGTCTGCATGATTATGTGGCAGAGACTGTAATGCAAATCAATAGGGTCACAGTGTGGGGCACAGGAGTATACTGAGACAGGGAGAGGAAGATTGAGCTGCAGCAGAGTAGGATCTGCTGAGCTCCTTACCCGGCTTTAAGGATCAGTCTCCAGTGGCAGCAATGAGCCTGGTGGTACGGTGTCCCCCTATGCAGGATGTGCTCCCAAGCAGGTGTGCCGTGGTAACCGCCGGTATAGCAGCAATGGCGGCTGCTGAAGTGAGGAGGATGTGGGAGGGCCACAGAGAGGGCACGCAATGATACCTCACGAGAAGCGCCAACAGAAGCCAGGCCGTCCCTTCTGGGAAGCGGCCGGGGGAAGTTCCGGACGCAAATGACATCACCCGGTGGCAGACATCCAGAGGGGGCCGTGACACTGGGGAGCTGGCCGAAACTAGGGACTAATTTAATCTGTGGCCCTGGGTCGGTGCAGCGCAGGCGCGGTGATTCTGCATGGTGGACTGCCGCTGGCTTGGAGGAGCCCTCCACCCACACTGTACTCCCTCTGAGGTTTATGGGTGGCTCCCAGTAGCCGTAACTCTGCAGAATGCTCTGCAGGCATCATGCCTCAGGGTCCCTGGTGGGATGGGGCATAGAGGCATTACCTGGCGCTTGCTTCCTCGACCCATAGTCCCTGGGAGGGGAAAATGGGAAGGGTAGTGGATTGGGTGATGGCAGCGGCACCTGCAACCCAGGATCCCTTAGGAGGGAGGATGGGGAGGGCCGGGAGCCCCAGACATGTCACCGTGCACCTTCAACCCAGCGTCCCAACTTTGGGGGCTGGGGACTGCCTTAAAGTATCCATCGGATGCTTCGACCCAGTATCCCGGGGAGAGGGAATGTGGAGAGAGCAGGCTACAAATTCACTGATGCAGAGGGGGATACGGGGAGGTAACACTCCACGTGCCCTTCTGGTGGATGGTGGAGATCCGTAATGCGAAGGAACCGTCGCCAGTGTAAAAACAAGAATAAAAAATACTGTCCCTCGTAGCAGAAGGGGGTACATGGAGGTAACACTCCACGTTCCCGTCTGTTGGTGATTGGGGGAGAGCGGTGCGTGAGGGCACAGTCGCCCGTCTAATCTTAATCCAGAGGGAAATCAAAGCAAAAAAAATCAATAAATATTAAAAAATAATAAAAAATAGATGTGGGTCTGTAGACCGCACCTGCCTCCTACTGATACTAAGCTGAAACTGGTTCGGCTTGTGTCAGCCAGGCGGTGTATACTGCAGGGGAGGCGTTACCCTGGGTTTTTTTTTTTCAGATTCTACTTAGTGTCGCCTCCTAGTGAACTGCAGAATAAGGCCACATGCACACATTGAGTATTTGAGTTTTTTACCTCAGGATTTGTAACCAAAACCAGGAGTGGAGCAATCAGACGAAAAGCCTAATAGAAACACCTGTACCACTTCTGTATTTAATCATCCACTCCTGGTTTTGTCTACAAATCCTGAGTTGAAAAACTCATCAAATACTCAATGTGTGCACGTGGCCTAACACCCATGGTCCTGTATCCCCCAATGAGGCGATTGAGAAATACTAGATAAAGTAAATACATGAAGCTAATGTAGAATGTAACAAAGGAAATTAGGTATAGCAAAACTGCTTAGGAATATCTGAAATGGTAAAACTTAGCTGATGTACAGTATTTGCCAATCCATGTGGGTACAGGGCTCTGAAATGCCTCTTTATATAGCGGAAGTGTCCGTCATGTGCGTCATTGTTCCTTTGATCGCCTAAGCCTTAGTTCACACATCTAGTAATCATCCGTTATGACTGATCCAGCACCAATCGTTTGACAAAAAATTCTGCAAACCCAATTTTTTTGTTTGAAAAACTAATTTCAGCTGGATCCGTTTTTTAACATTGAAATCTATGGAAATGTTTGTACATGAATAGACCAGGGTTTGGACAAGCCTCATACACAAAAGATTAGTGGTCAGTTCTCCAAAATGTTTGGAACAACCTCATTGCTGAGTTCTTTCTTTTGTGTAAGTGTACCTAGAAGAAAGGATGCTGTTCTGAAGGCAAAGGGAGGTCCCCAAATATGTTCAGTCACTTTGCATTTTTTTAATTGATAAAATCGGACGATTACTACTTCTATTTTTTACACATTCTTACTTTGCAGCACTTTTCCCACATCTGCCGAAACAGTTCGCATAGTTATGTGTACACCTGCGTTTTTGGGTCTGTAATGGTGATAAAATCACATCATAAACCATTTATATTTATGCTTTATTTAGCCTTTGTTCTTTATTGCTTCCAATCTGCTGTACCGTAACCTTATAATTGGGCCCTGAGCTCTTCTCTTTGTCTCGTATATATTTAAGCCTGTGATCAGTAGGAGTACTGAACCTTTTTTTTTTTAATCAGATAGTTTTTATTAAACGTTCCGACTTAAACACATTGGTGTACATGGTATAAGTGACAAGTAACATACTATATTTTACAAGATTTTTAACTACTTGCACACTATCCCACCCCTTCCCCTCCTAAACCCCAACTTGTGATGGCTGCATTGATTTATTATGTTCTTGCATCGATCAGCCATACCTTGGACACAAAGATTAAAATATCCCTAAGACCCCCTACACCAGCAGTATACTGTCTTTAGTAGTTCATACGAGGCCAGGCCTGGAAAGTCTAACCATTTGCCCCAAATATTTGGGAAAGACGTTGGCCGTCCTCGTTTCAGGTATATATGTTTTTCCATACAGACAATGTAGTTTATGATGTTGATAAACTCTTTATGCATAGGCACTTTGTTAGAAATGCAATGTGTAGTAATCAACTTTCTGGCAGTATACGACATCCTAGCAATTGCTATTTTATTCATTTTCATCTCCTTCCACTTGCCCCACGTGGCCCAATACACAGGTCAAGGGGTCCCTGGAGATCACCTGCACAGTCACTGGCTGAATACAAGTACTGAACTTCAAAGTCAGGTTCTCTCATCTCTTGTCCTGGTAGTCAGTGCCAGAACCAAGAGGGTTTTTTTTGCCATTAAGCAAAGAACCCAAGTAGTTGTATATCCAGATAGAGGTGGGGAATTTCCTTTATAATCCAAATCAAATGAACAGATTTAGAATTCTTTGATTCTAACGACTACCTTCTCTGTTTTAGGGGTTCATGATTCAGACTGGAGACCCCACGGGCACAGGTATGGGTGGAGAAAGTATCTGGGGTGGTGAGTTTGAGGATGAATTCCACTCCACCCTGAGGCACGACCGCCCCTACACACTCAGCATGGCCAACGCTGGGGCCAATACCAACGGCTCACAGTTCTTCGTAACCGTGGTCCCAACAGTAAGAACGCTTATACTCACTGTTACGTGTGGTTATACGTCAGCTAGTAGAAATACTCAAGCCATTGGCCCTTATTACCCAACTATACTGCAGGTTAATGCTCTACAATACAGCACTTGTCTTCAGTGTCTGTCATCTTTTTATCGATTTAGGATGAATGTGCTGTTATGTAATACACATCATCTGCTCATGCATGAATAAATGAACATGTAAAGCTCTACGACAGCCCGCTGGATGCAGACCCAAATCTGACAACAGTTGTCCTGCCACTGTTAAAGTCCATCTCCAAGATCCTATCCCAATATGTAGTAGGTGTGATAATAATAATATTGGCAAATATTTCCAGTTATAAATGTAGTATAGTTCTGATACAGCTGTCACTTACCTTATGTGCTGAGTATTGCAGCTTAGGTATCCATGGTTACGACTACTGGCAACTGTCACTATAGGAGTGGTCGGAACCATGGATACCTAAGCTAAGCTGCAATACCCTGCACATAAGGTGACAGCTGTATCAGAACTGTACTACAGGGTGGGACATCTATATGGATGCACCTAAATAAAATGGGAATGGTTGGTGATATCAACTTCCTGTTTGTGGCACATTAGTATATGGGAGGGGGAAATCTTTTCCAGATGGGTGGTGACCATAGTGGCCATTTTAAAGTCGGCCATTTTGGATCCAACTTTATTTTTTCAATGGAAAGAGGGCCATGTGACACATCAAACATATTGTGAATTTCATAAGAAAAACAATGGTGTGCTTGGTTTTAATGTAACGTTATTCTTTTGTGAGTTATTTACAAGTTTATGACCACTTGTAAAATGTGTTCAAAGTGCTGCCCATTGTGTTGGATTGGCAATACAACCCTCTTCTCCCACTCTTGGCACACTGATAGCAACACCGCAGAAGAAAGGCTAGCACAGGCTTCCACTATCTGTTGTTTCAGATTCTGCACATCTGGTATCTTCACAGCATAGACAATTACCTTCAGATGATCCCAAAGATAAGTCTAAGGGGTGAGATCGGGAGACCTTGGTGGCCATTCAACTGGCCCACGACGACCAATCCACTTTCCAGGAAACTGTGCAGGAATGCTCGGACCTGACACCCATAATGTGGTGGTCCACCATCTTGTTGGAAAAACTCAGGGAATGAGACATCTTCAGGGCATAAAGTGGGCAACACATCATCATGTAGCAATTTAAGATAACCAGTGGCATTCAGGTTTCCATTGATGAAGAATGGCCCCACCATCTTTGATTCGGTCGACAGGGTAAGGGGTACTTGGATACCGGGATGCTTCAATGGGGGAATTATGGCTAGTCTGTTCCCGATTCCATGCCCTGGACCCTCAGTGGCGAGGATGGTGTGGGAATAATGATGATAGTGGTGGTAGAAGGGAATGTTGTCGTGACGCCACCTGTGGTACCTGGTAAGTTAGATAACAGCACTGCAGGCCGGCCGCTGAGGTGATGTGATGCAGCTTGAGTGTTACAGCTCCCCACAGGTGGAGCTCTACCTCAGGGCAGTGGGGATGGATGAGGGGAGTTGTAGTTCTTACCCCTCCGATGATGCTGAGGCCTTCTGGGAATCGGCGGGTAAGGAGGACAAACACCGATTCAAAAGAGGTCTTTACTGGTACCGGGTAGATGTTACAGTACACAGTCGGTTCTCAGACACAGTCTGGTTGAACGGGGGCGTAGCAACAGGTTTCTGAGGTTATCCCGTAGAGTCTGCTGATGATCCCTCCTAATGGCTTTCGGGGTCTGTGTTCCTTCCTCACCCTCGTAACCATTCTGCAGAGCTCCCACGCCAGTCCTGCGGTCTATTACTGGTAGGTACTGGTTGTTCCTTATTGGTACGGACAGGAGTTACCCAGTCTATTCTCCTGCCACCGGAATTCGGCCTGTTACCTAGAGTGTCCTGGACCTGGTATCGGACTTAAGTTGAGGTACAGTCTGAGGTGCTATGGCTCCCTTTTGTCAGTCCCACAGCGTGTCGGTTTGCAACCCTGGATGGACGACTGGTTGCCTCGGCTCCAGTATGCCAGTGTCGACCCCGGATTTCCCCAGCTGCCTCCAACCAGGCCTGGTTCATCCCCTTCGGTTCCTAGGTCACCCACTTGAAGAGAGGTGCTCTCCCGTCAGCAGCTCTGTCAGGCACGTCTTCACTTGCTGCCTTCCCAGCACTGTCTCTGTAAAGTTAGCTCAACTGTCACTCTAGTCTCCCGCTCTACTCTAAGCTCCACCCTCTGGACCTACTGAATATACGGTCCCTATGCTAAGGTGGGCTAGTGTATGGGTGCTTACAGCAGAGTCTACCAGGAAACCCCAAATCCATGACTACGGAGGCACTACAAAGTCTGTTTGGGGTGCAGTACCTCCCTCTGGCGCCTAGCCATAGGGGCGCCACACATTTGTACCCCATATACCACACCATACCATCAATGTTTGTGTTCCAACAGTCTTGGAGGGATCTATCCTTTGTGGGTTAGTGTCAGACCAATAGCGGTGGTTTTGTTTGTTAACATCACCATTCACAAAAAAGTTTTGCCTCATCACTGAACATAATGTTATGTGTAAACTGAAGGTCCTGTTCTAATTTTTGTTTTGCAAATTCAGTGCGCTGATCTGGGTCATCCTCGTTGAGATGATGCAGCAGCTGGATTTTGTAAGGAGCCATTTATGAGTAGCTAAAATCCGCCGAAGGGATGTTTGACTGATGCCGCTCTCCGGTGACCTGCGGCGAGTGCTACGCTGTGGGCTCTTGCTGAATGAAGCTAGGACAGCCACTGATGTTTCTTCATTAGTGACCGTTTTCTTGCGTCCACATTTGGCAAATCCAACACTAAACCTGTTTTATGAAATTAAGCAAGCAGTTTGCTAACTGCAGCATGGGTGGTCTTGCATTAAAATCTGCTGCAATGACTCGGGTGCTGCATTCACCAGACATCCACACAATTTCTGTCCGCTCCTCACGTGTTAACCTCTGTGACATGTCAATGGCTGTAAACAAAGAGAAACTTGAAAATAACTCATGAAAGAATAAAGTTACGTTAAAACCAAGCACACCATTGTTTTTCGTATGAAATTCTCAATACGTTTGATGTTTCACATGACCCTCTTCCCATTGAAAAAAATAAAGTTGGATCCAAAATGGCCACCTTTAAAATGGCCGCCATGGTCACCATCCATCTGGAAAAGTTTTCCCCCTCCCATATACTAATGTGCTACAAACAGGAAGTTGATCTCAACAACCTTTCCCATTTTATTTAGGTGCATCCATATAAAAGGCCTTCCCTTGTACATTTCTAACTGGAGATATTTCCCACTATTATTACACCTACAGCATATTGGGATAAGATCTTGGAGATGGCAATGCCCCTGTAGCATTGTTTACTGTCCCGGATCCTTCACAGTGAAAACTTTTTCTATTTTTTTTTTTTTTTTTTTCTTATACCATCCACATAGGGCTTGTGTTTTGCAGGATGAATCGTAGTTGTGAGTGACACCATTAATTTTACCCTATAATGTACTAATAAACGGGGGGGAAAAAAAAGTCTTATGTGCAGTGAAAAGATATAAAAAAAAATGGCAGAATCGTTTTTCTCTCCATCATTACTTGTTTGAGAATTCTTATGCCAAATTACTTTAACCTAAGTCAGTACAATTATGATCATGCCGAACATGTAAAGCTTTTTTTTTCCCGCTTGTAATGTAAATTTGTTCTGTGTCTCCATTTTGTAAGACCCGTTTATTCCCCGTTGGAAATTTTAACCAGCAATCAATTGATTGATCACTTCTTTTATAGATTTTAATACCAAAGTATTAGGTCTCATTCACACAGAGCAGAGCTTTTTTTTTTTTTTTAGAGATCTGTTTTTGGTGCTGTTTCTACACCTAAATGGATCCTCCTTTTGCAAAAAAACATCAGAAACTTATCATCTGTTTGTGTTGCTTTTTTTTCTCCATTTTCAGGGGACACAGAAAAACAGACACACAGACAGACACACACACTTTTATTCTCCCCGGTGATGCCTTCCTTCCAGGCAGCAGCAGGATCTGCGGGTATTACAGTACTGACAGGACCTGGCACCATGTGACTCTCAGACTGAGTCACATGGGTAGGTCCTGTCAGTACCTTACCTGCAGGTCCTGCTGCTGCCTGCAAAGAAAACATCGCTGTGGGATCGCCGGGGGAGGGTAAGTAATTGAGTTTTGTTGCTGTGGAAAGCGCAGCAGAAAAACGGAGCACCATTTGGCATGTTTATTATTTTCTGGATGCATTTTTTGCACCATTAACGCAGCAGTCAAAAACGCTGGCGACTGCACAGTAAATTGAAAATCCCATTCACTTTGCTGGCACACACAGGGACTGATTCATTTTTGGTGCAGTTTAAAAAAATAAAAAAATACCGCTCCAAAAACGGATCAGAAACATCCAGTGTGAACATAGCGTAACAGTATACCTCTACAATCACAGGTACAGGTTCTATAATGTGTTGTCATTGATTGGTTAATAAGACCCCAGAGGAACCTGGCGCTGGATCAGCAGCATGGATCCCCTGAATCTATACA
Source organism: Allobates femoralis (assembly GCA_033576535.1). Taxonomy (NCBI): domain Eukaryota; kingdom Metazoa; phylum Chordata; class Amphibia; order Anura; family Aromobatidae; genus Allobates; species Allobates femoralis. Next base: position 789,326,549 of record JARQOC010000003.1, on the reverse strand, counting down.
GTTCTGTGACTTGTTCACGTGAGCCGGTGAGGTCACTGGATACTGTCAGGATTACGTTACTCTCATTCCTGTAAATGCCTCCCAGTAGGTCTTTTCCTCTGAACCATTGTCGTCTTCCCAGAAACATCGTTCACATATGTCTGTAATTCTTCACCGCATGTCAGCAAATTGAGTGCAAGCATCATCGGCCGTCTGGCCGTCATTAATAGCTGTAATATTTTGCTGCCTCCTCCTCAGACAACAGATTACGTACGAGTAATGTCCCCGTCACGGAGCGGTGTCAGGACGCACGTTCTCCTGTGTAATGATCTGTTCTCTTGCAGCCTTGGCTAGACAACAAACACACAGTATTTGGGCGGGTAACCAAAGGAATGGAAGTCGTCCAGAGGATCGCCAACACCAAGGTTAACCCTAAGACGGACAAGCCCTACGAAGACATCACCATCATCAGCATCACTGTGAAATAATATTGTGTGATATTTATGTGTTTTATATAATTGTACAAATGTTTCTGCTCATTTTGTTTTTATTAAAAGAAAGTCAATATAAATGTGGTTTGATTATGAAAGAAAAAGAAATTTACTCATAAGACATCATGAGTAATGGAAAAGGATTTTTGTACAGCACACGGTGGGTAATGTCCCAGATTATGTGTCCACAACGCCTTTTGGCTTTAAAACATTGCATCACACAAGCATCTACAGTGATTCATGGACTCTGGACTGACAGGGCTCCTTTTACACTGGAGATATAAATTGGAGAACAAAGTTTGATCACTTGATTTTTTTCAGACAGAATGTAATCTACATTGATGAACATTTGGCGGTTTTTGTGTAAGGGGTGCACCATGCCACTAGAACAGGGTTTCCCAAAATAACCAAAGTTTTATCAACTAAAAACCTTTATTTTACACAATATTTGATGCTCATAATTTGAGAACAGCACTGACTGTAGCACAGAGGAAGATTAAAACTACATTACGTGAAGCCACAGTCACCAATCTGTAGGAAGTGTACAGGCCTTTGCTTTGTACAGGCCTTCGCTGTGAATGACTTGAGCACATCTGGGGCCACAGGACATCACTAGTCTCTCACACTGCTCTGGTGTGATTTTGCTCCACTCTTCTTCAAGTCTCTTCCACTGTTCTGTGTTTCTTGTGGGTTTCTTGGCCGTAATTTTTGTCATCAAGGATGTTCCAGAGGTTTTCTATCGGGTTTAGATCAGGACTCTTGGCAGCCATTTCATTGTTTTAATATTTTCTGTTTCAAGGAAAAGCTGTACCTGTTTTTCTGTGTGACAGGGGCATTTTCCTGCGTGAAAATTGCTGACAGATTGAGTGCCGAATGCAAGAAAGGAACCACGTGTTGTTGAAGGTTCTGATAAGACTTGCATTCACTCTGCCATGTAGCTGTATGAGAGGTCCAACCCCTGCAGCAGAAAACATTCCCCAAACCATGACACCTCCACTGACTTCTTTACTCAGTTTGTCAGTGAACACACTAGTACCATTAGACCCAAATAAATCAAACTTGCTTTAAATCACTAAAATGAACTATGGACCACTTCTCCTCTGTCCACACAACATCCTCCTCACCAAAGGTGAGTCTAGCCTTTTGATTCTTTCTGCTAATGAAAGATTTGGTCACTGCAGAGTGGGCTTTCAGTCCAAATGCTCTTAAACGTCGTGGCACTGTATGACGTGACAGATCCTTACCCTGTTCAGTGCTGAACTGGCGAGCTTTTCCAGCAGCAGTGTTGAAACGATTACTCATTGAGATTCTCTGCGTTGTCCTGTCCTCTCTTGCATTGGTCTTTCAAGGTCGACCAGCCTTCTTGGGGGACTAGAGTTTTTGATGTTGTAAAGATGCAATATTCTAGAAATCACAGACTTCGAACAACCAACTTCTGTTGCTGTGTGTCTCATAGAGTGACCCCTTCAACCTTAATCTGGACAACCTGCTGCCGGAGGGTTGCAGTCACTTTGGAACGGGGCACACCATTTTTGTAAAATGAGTGCAAACTGGAAAGTTGGACTGCCAGTTAACTAGGGTTTGTCAGATAATAGCGGAAATTAGCATCAAGTGCCAGATTAACACCAATAATTTGCAGGTATCTGAAAGTGTTCCCTAATTTTGATCAGTGTCTTTTTCATTAATCTCATTTACATTTTTATTCTGTGCTTTAGAATAAATTCAATTTATGAAATAAGCTTAACATACCACTAATTTACTCTTGTTAGGATATTTTCACACAGGACAACACAAAAGACCTTAACATTAATGAAATTGTGTTGCGGTCTCTAATTTTGATCGGCAGTGTATAACAGAAATAGTGAGAGCCAGGGAGGGCAGCGGATGGGAGCTGCACAGATTGACAGGTTTTCCATGCTCCTTTTAAGTTATAAAGTACTTGATGAATTGTCCTATATCACTAAAATTATTTAAAGGGGTTGTCCAGCCTTGGAGTACAAGTCTACAGTCACTCTAACTGCAGAGTTGTGAATCCTCATGGTGCGCAGTGCATGCACTGTCAGGATTCTGCATTGCTGATAGGTGTGTGACCAGAAGTATGAGGTCTGTATGCATACAGTCACGTGTCGACTAGATGTGCACGGCCTCTCTCAATACATCTAGTTAGAATGTGAACAGAAGTATACAAATATATATCATAGATGTGGTCACGTAAGCGCCAGAGTCCTGACAGCTTGTACGTTGTAAGGATTTACAAGTATAATGACTGCAGACTTGTACTCCCAGCCCATCTAGGGTTTGACAACCCCTGTAACTGGGCATTTTCCAAGTAAAACAAAAAGAGGCGACAATGATGCAGAACTGAATATGCCAGAACTGTAGAATTTTTTTTTTTTTACTTGGACCAGCTCTCCTCCCATTTGACTCAGGTATATTTACTACAATCGCCAAAGACTCCAAGAGGGGCTCCCCTTATTTTGTTCTCACCTCAGCCTGATTTTTGGATGTGCTGTCCATGTTTTCTACAGGTACAGTTCTCCATAGAAACCTATGAGCATCAACTGTCATCTCAGTCTGTATTCTGTGATGACAGATTTTACTAGAGAATTAAGAATGAAAGATCAGTCCAAAAGGAGAAAGAAGAAGATTTCTGTCATAAGATGTTACAAAGTTTCCTATGTTCATGCATAATATTGGATGGTGAAGGGAAAATAAAATTAAAATGATACTCTTAAAGGGAATTTATCACCAGTTTTTTGCTGCTTAATATGAGAACAGCATAATGTAGGGCCAGAGATCCTGATTACAGCAATGTGTCACTTACCGGACTGCCCAGTGTAGTTTTCATAAAATCACTGTTTAATAAGCTCAAGATTATCATTAGATGACTACTTGGCCAGCTGTTAGGTAGGCCAGCATATTCATGAACTGCTAAATCTGCAGAGAAAAAAGTATTTTATCAAGATTAAAGCAAGCAGCTCAGTAAGGGATACATTGCTGAAATCAGGGTCTCTGTCTCTATATTATGCTGCTCTTGTATAGTAAGGAAAAAAAAACTTGATGACAGATTCCCTTTAACCCCTTCACTATCCAGGAACGATTTTTTGGTTTTTTTTATTCGCCATGATCCCTTTATGGTAAAACTGACATGTCGGTATGATGCCTCAGGTCTTTAGGGGTTCATAGATACCAAACATGTATACTTGAGTTTGAAAAGAAAAAAAACGCACACTTTTTGCGCCATGTTCTGTGACCTGTAGCTTTCTCATTTTTCAGGATCTGGGGCTGTGTGGGGCTTATTTTTTTGCAGCTTGAGCTGACGTTTCTAGTGATACCATTTTTGGGTGGATGGGCTGTTTTGATCACCTATTATTGCATTTTATAGCACCGGAGCTCACATCAAACCCCAGTAACTGACCCATGCCGTCCTCCTACGTCAAGGGTCGGGAAGGGGTTAAATGACATTATCAGCTCCTTGTAATTGACTGTATGTGGTATTTCAGCAGAGGACACTGACTGTGCGCGATCTTCTCACCTTCATCACTGAGCTGGTCGTAGACAGGATCAGAACAGTGGTTTCACCTCCAGTATCAATCATGTTGTGTCTAGTGATGAGCAAGTAGCGAAATATTCATAATTGCTAATCTCGTTAACAAGAGACCATAACATCCAATCTGCTCTCACTGGAGGCCGATTATCTTTGTGTACTGAAGGGGAGCAATTGTGTCAGATTGATAACTATGGACACATCACTCACAAGCCCCAGTGTTACTCGCCGAGTAATGAGTATCGCGAATGCTGTACTGTCCGTGCGAATAGTAACAATTGCTCTCACTCATCACTAGTTGTGTTCCAAAGTCAGCTGAGAAAAACCAAGCTCAAATAAAGTCCACACCATACAAAGCTGAGACAATCAGTTTATTTCAGGTTGTAGTAAGAAGCAGGAAACATTAGATGGTCACGAAATTAAGTGTTTTAGGCCAAAATATAAAGAAAGCAAAAAAACAAAACAAGAAATTGTATCTAACCTAACACGCGGTCCCAAACTTTGTAAAACCCCCACAAGTACCAGGACGGCTTCACGAACATGCAACCTTATAGTAAGGCATTCACACTGTAGAAGAGCAAACATGACCAAGTGCTTCACCAAGGCAATACCAAGCCCCCACACCAAAAATATATACTACAGAAAGTTACACCGTAACTTTATTATGACCTTGTGTGATTGCTGCTCTCTTCTGGTGTCTGGACACAATCCTAGAGGAGCTGATATGGTAAAGAAAAGTCAAAGTATAGATGGACGCTACAGAATTAACCAGTAGGTTGGTGTGGGTGTATCCTCCTATATATGCACTGTATTCCTTTTATTCTTGAGTACAGGCTGTAGTCTGTTTCACAGCTGCATTCAGAGTTTTTCAACCTCCAGTGCTGAACTCTTTCACGCCTTTTCATGTATTGACAAGTTACTTAACTTCTTATGTACATTATTTCCATATGTAAAATTGTACACAGAGGGGAACACCCATTAAAGGGACTCTGTCAGGTTAGTTTTTAGTATGATATTAATATTACCCTTCAACAGTGCCTGGGCAGACCTTTTAAGAACATGTAAAGTCATTACTGTACCATTTGTAGTTTCCATGCTATAAGCATTTTCAGACCCTGCAGGGGGCTGCTAAATTAGTCTTCTCCATTATGTTACCAGCCAAATAATCTGACTGTATAAATGTTATTTAAATATCCACATCCACCCAAGCTGGTGTTCTGCCCCTCCTCTCTGTGCTGGAGGGGGAGGTTTTTCTGCTGGAGCCTGTGCTATCTAAGATATCTATGTGTATATATGAACTCTACTTTTCCTGTACTGTCTGTATCTACTGAGCAAATGTTCTTATTACATAGAAATATTTCAGACTGCACATATGTCTCAGATACACAAAATGACATGAAGAGCTCATAGCTGCACCTAAGATCACCCCCTTCTCCCCTCCTTTGCAGTGAATGAGTCACACAACAGACAGATCAGAGAAGACAGGACAATGTAATGATGCATGAATATTCATTCCTTAGGGAGTGGACAGCAGAGAAATCACTGATTGACAGATGGAATTCTTTTATTTTGAAGTTTACAGAGGATAGGAAGGAAGTATAAATAATAAAAATACATGAATATAGAGAGCGCTTAGAGAAAGGAATTAGAAAATGATAGTTACATATGGATTTTTGGCCTGACAGATTCCCTTTAAACTCCAGTCATTTCTGTGGTGTATACAGGACATTTTTTGAGATGGAGTAAAGAAGATGTGTTACTGATCGCCCTTGTGCCATCCTCAACTCACCCCATAGTGTTCTCCTGAAATCACAAGAGTAGCCTCATAATCTTCCTGATATAAGTATACATTTACACTATACATTAAAGTCATTTGGGCCGGATATTGGCAGAAGCAGGCAAACAGCCAGTCTGTATGAGGGATTCTTGTTAGATGATGTCAAGGGACAGAAATTTTGGCTAGTTTGAATTTAGGCACAAATCTTTTTGTTTTAATGGGAAATATGCCACTGCCAGAGTATTGTTTGTGCTCTCCCCAATTATAATAAAAACACACTTAAGAATTCTCATAGACTTCACTTGGGGGGAAAATACACATGCATCTGTGGCAAAAAAAAAAAAAATGCATCACTGGCACATAGCCTAATGAATGGTAAAAAAAAAAAAAGCACCAAAACATGTTGCAAAACCTTGCTTTTTGGCCGCTACATTTTTCCTGCCAAGAGGTGCAGAAATATGTAACCAATCCTCTATATCTAAATTATTCATTGTAGCCATAGAGAAACATTTGGGTAGTCATAAGTGATGACGCTGCTGCCTTCCAGATCATCCATACAAGATAATCACAGGAGAGATCCACGAGTCCTTGTCAAAAATAGGCTTCAAGCACCGCATTGCGCATGCGGTGCTTGAAGCAGTACACAGCGACATGGGTGTACTGACATCACCCGATCCTGGAAATGACACGATTCGTGTCATTACAGCCAAGGACGCGCCGTGGAGAGAGGGAGGCGCTGAATACAGTATGAATAGAAGATCACGCCTATTAGGGCGTGATCTTATAAAGATGGCCCACCCTAGGGACTAAAGAATATAGCCCCTGCTAATTAACATCGCTAATGAGTAAGTTATAAAACGTTTTTATGCATTTTCACAGGATGCTTTTCTGAGCCAAAAGGAATGTGAGATTAGTGATGGGATGCTGCAGGGACATGTTTTGGTAGCTTAGGAGGCGTTCTGGAGGTGACAGGATCCCTTTAAGGAAAAATGTCCGCACAGAAGCTCTGAGAAAACGCCACCAAATTCTGCAGATTTTTTTTTTTTCCTGTGCAAAACAGTTGATTTGACCTTTAAAAAAAAAAGGCAACAGCTTTCCCAGACTTCAGCTATGATGGGGGCAATAATCAGGGCATTTATTTTTTTACACTTTTATCTGCACTTCTGCTGCTGAGGCTGTAATAATTAAAGATTTGATTAATTTTGACTTCACTTTAAGTTATCGAAAACTGCAGTGTAACCAAAACCTTCTTTATGCAACAGGAATTGATATGTAAAGAAAGCCTGAAATGTTGCAAAAAGTATATTGTATTAAAATCTCATTCACTTGACTTACTATAAAGCCGGGTTCAGACGACCATATTTTGCGGTCTCCCAACCCAAACTTACAGCCTCATAAGCGTACACGGGGAAAATAAGTACTGTATTTGATACACTACTGACCTACAAAGAATGGAGAGGTCTGTATTTTTTTTTATTGTGAGGACACTTTCAACTGTGAAAGATCGAATCTTAAAACAAAAAAAAAAAAAAAAAAAAAGACAAATCACATTGTATGATTTTTTTAAAATAATTAAATTGCATTTTATTGTATGAAAAAAGTATTTGGTCACCTACCAACCAGCAAGGATTCTGGCTCCCACAGACCTGTTAGGCCGGCTTCACACCAAGGTTTTTTAGATTTGGGGCTGTCTGGTATGAACAGATTTTGCCCCATGTATTCCTATGGCACCAGATTGTGCCTAGTTGGTGTCTGGTTTGCTGGTTTTTGCATCAGACACAAGACCGGAGTCTACATCATTTTTGTGTCTGATGTAAAAAAAATTGGACAAAACCGGATCCAACGTCCATAATATGGGAGTCTATGGGTGCCGGACCCAGCAGAAAAATGATCCAGTTCCCGGACACCAGATGCTGAACAAGTGGCGGCTCTGAAATTCAAGCCGCGCTCATTCAGCACCTGGAAAGCGCAGCTTAAAGAGCCGCGGCTAGCTCCCCTCCAGCTGCTATACTGATATTTCAGCCAAGGACAGCGGCAGCCGCTGATTCCAGCACAAAATATTTGCCCTCCGGTTCTGTTTGCACCGAACAGAACCTGACAACACTGGACATTCTGAAATTCACCGGTCAGAACTTGACAGGGAAAAACCGTGGTGTGAAGCTAACTTTAGTTTTTCTCCCTCCTACTCATTACCATTATTAATTGCTCCTGTTTGAACTCGTTACCTGTACAAAAGACACCTGTCCACACAATCAATCACACTCCAACCTCTCCATCATGGCCAACACCAAAGAGCTGTGTAAGGACACCGGGGACAGAATTGTAGACCTGCACATGGGATGGGCTGCTGGACAATATGCAGCAGCTTGGAGAGAAGAAAACAACTGCTGACGCAATTTTTAAAAATGGAAGAAACACAATATGACTGTCAGTCTTCCTCGGTCTGCAGCTTCAGGTCAGTTCTCACCTTGTGGGGTAAGGATGATTCTAAGAAAGGTCAGGAATCAGCCCAGATTTCTGGTCAATGACCTGAAGAGATCTGAGACCACTGTCTCAAAGATTACCGTAACACACTACTCAGTCATGGATTAAAATCCTGCAGGGCAGACAAGGTCCCCCTGCTTACATCAGCACATGTCCAGGCCCGTTTGAAGTTCACCAATGACCATCTGGATGATCCAGAAGAGGCATGAGAGAAGGCCACATGGTCACATGAGACCAAAATACAACTTTTTGGTATCAACTTTCACTCAACGTGTTTGGAGTAACAAGAAGTAGGAGTATAACACAAGAACACCGTCCAAACCATGAAGCATGGGGATGGAAACATCATACTTTGGGGGTCATTTACTGACAAGGGGACAGAACAACTGCACTGTATTGAAGGGAGGATGGATGGGGTCATGTATTGTGAGATTTTGGCCAAGAACCTCCTTCACTCAGTGACAGCATTGAAGATGACCTGTGGCTTGGTCTTCCAGCATGACAATGACCCAAATCACACAGCCAGGGCAAGGGCAACTAAGGCTGACTTCACACTGCAGTTTTTTACCTGATCAGGTTCCATCAGGTTTTGTGTGCCAAAACAAGGAGTGTCTCCCAAACTCAGGATAGGTGTCAGTCTTTTAATTATACTTTTTCTCTTCATGTTCCTCTCCTGGTTTTGACACACAAACTGGATGAAACCTGATCAGGGAAAAAACTGCAGTGGAAAACCAGCCTAAGGGAGTTAGCAACTAATGCACCATAAAAAGCATTTCAATGTCCTGGAGTGGCCTAGTTAGTTAGTCTCCAGACCTGAACCCAATATTAAATCTTTGGAGGGAGCTGAAACACAATGTTGCCCAGTGACAGCCCCCAAAACGTGAAAGATCTTGAGAAGATCTATATAGAGGAGTGGGCCAAAATCCCTGCTGCAGAGGGTGCAAACTTGGTCAAAAACAACAGGAAACAACTGACCTCTGTAATTGCAAACAATGGTTTCTGTACCAAATATTGAGTTCTATATTCCTATAGTATCAAATAATTAATTTTATTGCATGAACAAAGTATCTAAAAATCATACTATGTGATTTTTCTGGATTTTTTTTTTAGATTCTGTCACACTTGAAGTGTACCTACGATAAAAATTACAGACCTCTCCATTCTTTGTAGTTTGGAAAACTTGCAAAATCAGCAGTGTATCAAGTACTGTATGTGAGGGTGCGCGTTTGGGTCGGGAGACCCCTATTGTCAAGTCTGTCTGGACCTTTAATTCTACAGATTTTCTGGGCACAAATCCGCACAGAAGGTGACCATTACTTCTGTCCCATGTGGACACACGCTGACACATGAGTAATAATTTAGGTTGATATGACAAAAAAAAAAAAAATTATATCAAGGTTTTGATCGACAAGCAATTGTGCGTGTTCTGACTATGCGGTGACTGACAGGAGGGCATTATGCTTGTGCATATGGATATGTGATAGATTCATACAAGTTACATCTTTAGTATTGGGTAAGGGTTTAGTGTTTTACAGAGTATCCATGATGCCTACTAATGGTTCCCGCCATCGTGACACCAATCCAATTATTCTGTGCCAAAATACTAGCCTGCATCCTAATAGACAGGGTTAGTCTCCGATTAGTGTCCATTAAACTGAAAAACTGAAACTTTACAAGAACCAGCAGGCACTGCAGCAATCTAGAAAAACAACTACATGGTAACTACACCCATCACCGGCAGAAAAAAAAACACAGTCATGGACAAGGCCAATCACGCGGCTGGCACGGCACCCGAGCCTTTAGGAAGCGGGCAAAGTCCACTATATCAGACGCCATAGACAAATAAGACAGAAACTGCAACAGAGGATTCATTATGGAAGTGCAGAAGTCATTAGTTACATCACTAATTTCATCTATGTACTGAGTAAGCAACCCAAGCATGGGAAGAGTTAAATATTAAATTAATTCATGTCACTGAGTCACCTATTCATAATCAAGGCAGCCACAGTGCGACTGACGCATTTCAGGGGCCGCCGGATCACGACGTTCATGTAACAGGGCCCGGCTGATGTGCGGGCTGAATATCGGTCTGGTCCGAGCGTCCGTCCCGTGTAGGTGCCACGATGAGGCTGATGGGCGCTGGATTATGTAGGTGATCACCACTCAGAACATCCATTAATACTGTGACTGTAGTGTAAACATTGGAGCAATCTTCACAGTCTGACGTCACAAATGGTCGGAGAAGTACCGAGAAAGCTTATTTCTACTGCTACTACAGCGATATGTCAAGGACAACATTATCCTCATGTCTTATCTTTCACAGCAGAGGTTAAAGGAATTAACTAGTTATATGGAATTAGAGCATGCAGTCAATGTTCACCCATTTGTATTAATCTGAAGAAGTAAAAAAAAAGAATTCTGTGCTGATGTCTTATTATAGCTGTTGGACAGAGCCCTATCATTGTGATACATAATAATGTGTGCCAGTATCCACCACTAGGGGGAACCTATGAGCTCACTACATTGCAATCAGTGCAGTAAGCTCCCCCTAGTGGTGGCTTCAGGCAGCAGAAACTTTATCGCTCCACTCTGGTTACGCAGGGAACCTGGAGCTGAGATAAAGGGTTGTTAAGACATTAGCACAGAATGTTGGACCTAAAGACAATGGGTTAATAAAAGGTCAACATTAAAGGGGTTGTCTCTCCATCAGACATGGTTAAAATTGCAAAAAAGCATGTAAAGAGAAGCAACTCTGCAATTTACCTCTTTGTAAAAAAAATTCCCTGTTCTCAAGAAAGGAGGGATTTTTACTTTTTACTTCTTTGCTTACTGCAATCAGAGGTGATCGGAGCAAGGCATGCCGTGCTTACAAACCCTTTGCTATAGAGCTTGTAAGTGCTGAACTGAGACTGTTCAGATCACTGATGCTGCAGGTTCAACCATGACATTGGTCTGAACGTATCAGGACTGTACCGCTTCTTCCCTCCCCCCAATAAATAGGGTGCAGGAGAGCAGCACCCTTGAAGCACTCGGATGAGACAACCCCTTTAAAGCTTTTGTATAATGAAAAAAATGCAATTATGTAAATTTGTCTTTCAATTACTCATCCATTTTTAACCGGTTTTCTGTCAGTGAATGGAAACATTCTCGTCACATCCAAAAACTAAAACCTTTTCCAGAACGAATGCTGCACAGCTGCATGTTTGTGTAGGTAAGAGCCATCAGTAATGATACATTGTAACAAAGACATTGTACCAAACTCTCAGCACAGTGGAGATACCTGCTCCAGCTGGAGCTAGCTTGCCCAAACTAACAGTGCAGCAAACTCTCAGAAGTGAACTATAGGTTAAATAAATAACACTACAACAAAAACTGAAGCCCAATGGGGCACGTCATGTGAGGGGTCAGATGGGGACATTATTTTCTTTCCTTTTGGAAACTGGAAATGCAAATGTGAACCTAGTCCAAGCTGTAAATAGAAAATGTTCTCATTCACTGACAGCAAGCAGAAATCTTGAAAATTGGTAGGAATTGAAACACAAATGTATATATTACATATGTATTAAGATTTGTGTTCACTATACGTAGCTATAGCCTTTTATAGTGTAAGACCAGAGACCCCGCCAGCTGCAGGGTGACAGCCGTCATGTGTATCCTGCTATATCCCGTCCAATAAATGCCGCCTGCAGCATTCCTATAATTACCTATGAGACATGTACTCCCCAAGTCGCTGTGTTCTATGTGTAGGCGGAGGTGGCGGCTGAGCCTCTTAAGACTTAGTAGCATGTAATGATGGCTACTCGTAGACTTTCACATTGCTTGAAATACACGGACACATAAGAAGCCCATATGACATTAGCCGTAACCTACGCTGGAGCAGCACGATATTCCGGAAGAAGCAAGTTACTGAAATAAAACAGATATTCATCAAATCGAGTACCACTTGCTCATCGCCGCTCACTTTTAAGCGACATCCAGTACACCTGCGGCTACCAGCTGCCGGGATAACCAGTCGAGGCCATCGTACAGCCCCATGCCGCTCCTGGCATCGCAGCCCTGGATATACCAGCTGCGGCCACAGCACAGTTTGTGAAGGCTCAGGAGCTCTGTCATTTCTTCCACGGATAGGGCACCTGCCACATCCTGCAAGGAAACACAAAAAAAGAGAATTTTGTTTACTTACCGTAAATTCTTTTTCTTTAATCATCAATGGGAGACCCAGACAATGGGGTTAAGGGCACTGCCCTCCGGAGGCCACACTAGGTACTACAAGTTTGTAGACACCGCCCCCTCCGCTTATAAACCCCTACCGCAGGGAATATCCTCAGTTTGGTCCATAAGCTGCGAGGAGACACAAAAGAACCACACCCGAACCCTCGGGTGAAAAAAACCGTGAACAAACGGTCCAACAACCCGGAATAAATTGTTCCAACTGGGAACAAGTCAAATGTGACAACAACCAACGGAACACTGGGTGGGTGCTGGGTCTCCCATTGATGATTAAAGAAAAAAGAATTTACGGTAAGTAAACAAAATTCTCTTTTTTCTGGTCATCATAATGGGAGACCCAGACAATGGGGATGTCCTAAAGCAATACCCCAGGGCGGGAAGAGTTCCTCAAAAGACGGATAACACATGGTCCCCCTCTTCAAAGGTGGGCCACCGCCGCCTGGAGGACCCGCCTGCCCAGACTTGCATCCGCAGAGGCATGGGCATGCACCATATAGTGCTTAGAAAAAGTATGCAGGCTTGACCATGTGGCTGCCTGACACACCTGAAGAGCAGAAGCTCGATGTCGCAAAGCCCAGGAGGCACCGACAGCTCTAGTCGAGTGCGCCTTCAATCCCACCGGGAGAGGCAGACCGGAAGAACGGTAGGCCTCCTGAATGGGCACCTTGATCCATCTGGCCAAGGTAGATTTTGATGCCGTGGACCCCTTACAGCGACCCGCCGTAAGGACAAACAAAGAGTCAGAACTCCGGAAGGAGGCAGTTCTGGACACATAAATGCACACAGCCCTCACGAGATCCAGAGTGTGAAGGTCGCGCTCAACCTGGTGAACGGGAGCGGGACAAAATGATGGAAGCACAATCTCTTGGTTCAGGTGAAAAGTGGACACCACCTTAGGCAAGAATTCTGGCCGTGGGCGTAAGACCACTTTGTCTTGGTGAACCACCAGGAAGGGTGACTTGCACGACAGTGCAGACAATTCTGAGACCCTTCTCAGAGACGTAATCGCCACCAAAAAGACCACCTTCTGGGATAGACGAGAGAGAGGAACTTCTCTCAGCGGTTCAAACGGCGGCTTCTGAAGTGCCGCCAGGACTATGTTGAGGTCCCAAGGGTCCAGTGGCCGTCTATATGGCGGAACCACTCGAGACACCCCCTGTAGGAATTGACGGACCTTCGGTAGCAGCGCCAAACGTCTGTCAAACAGCACAGACAGCGCCGACACCTGACCCTTCAGAGAGCTAAGGGATAAGCCCAGCTCCAAACCCGACTGAAGGAAAGCCAACAGCGTCGGAACCGACAAGGGCCAAGGTGACCGTCTACCAGAAGTACACCAGGCGAAAAAGATTTTCCACGTCCTGTGGTATATCTTCCGCGAAACAGGTTTCCTAGCCCGATTCATAGTGTCAACCACTGTAGAGGAGAAACCCCTGGATGTCAGCAGCCAGGCCTCAAGAGCCATGCAGTCAACCTGAGGGCCCTGGAATTGAGGTGGAAAAATGGGCCTTGCGCGAGAAGATCTGCGCGTTCTGGAGGAGCCCACCTGTGTCCGTCTGACAGCTGCCACAGGTCTGGATACCAGGACCTCCTGGGCCAATCCGGAGCCACTAGAATGGCCACCTTGCACTCCGTCCTGATCTTCCACAAAACCTTGGGAATCAGAGCTAGAGGCGGGAACACATATGGCAGAAGAAATCTGGACCAACTCAGGATCAGAGCGTCCGCTCCCAGAGACTGAGGATCCCACGACCTCGCCATGTATTGCGGCACCTGATGATTCAGCCGTGAGGCCATCAGGTCCACATCCGGAGTGCCCCATCTGCTGCAGACGTCTCGGAAGACGTCCGGATGAAGAGACCACTCTCCGGCGTCCATCCCCTGCCGGCTCAGATAGTCAGCCTCCCAGTTTTCGACTCCTGGGATGTGAACTGCGGAAATCAGGCAGTTGTTGTCCTCCGTCCAGGATAGGATGCGGTGGACTTCGGCCAGAGCCTGTGCACTCCTGGTTCCTCCCTGATGATTTATATATGCGACGGCCGTCGCATTGTCGGACTGAACCCGAATGGGTTGTCCTGAGAGGAATTTCTGAAACGCCAGGAGCGCCAGATAGATCGCCCTGATCTCCAGCACGTTGATCTGCAACGCCGACTCCGACTGAGTCCAGAGGCCTTGGGCCCTGTGGTGTAAGAACACCGCCCCCCAGCCCGTCAGACTGGCGTCGGTGGTCACCACTACCCAAGATGGTTTGATGAAAGACCGGCCCCGAGACAAGTGATGTGGCAGTAGCCACCACTGCAGGGAATCTCTGGTCGGTTGAGAAAGAGTCACCAGCCGATTCAGAGAAATCGTCCTCTTGTCCCATCTGCGGAGAATCTCCAGCTGGAGAGGACGGAGGCGAAATTGTGCGAAAGGCACCGCCTCTATTGATGCCACCATACGTCCCACCAACTTCATCAACACCCGTATGGATGACTGTGGTGCCAGGAGGACCTGCTGTACTCCGGAATGGATGGCCAACTGTTTGGCTCGTGGCAGAGACACCAGAGCTGAGTCTGTGTGGAAGTCCATGCCCAGATATGTCTGACTGGGTCGGAACCAGGGTCGACTTCTGAACATTGAGAAGCCACCCAAAATGTTCCAGAGACTTCATGGTCGCCTCCAGGCTCACCCGACACAGGTGTTCCGATGGCGCCCTGACCAGAAGGTCGTCTAGATATGGGATGACGGCATGTCCCTGTACATGCAGGAGAGCCATCATAGAGGCCATCACTTTTGTGAACACCCGCGGAGCCGAGGCCAGACCGAAAGGGAGAGCCACGAACTGGTAGTGTTCGTCCCCCACTGCGAATCTTAACCAGAGTTGATGAGCTGGTGCAATGGGCACGTGAAGGTAAGCGTCCCGGATATCTATGGACGCTAGGAAGTCCCCCTGTGACACAGCCGCGATCACGGAGCGCAGGGATTCCATGCGGAACTTCCGAACCAACACGTGACGGTTGAACAACTTGAGGTCCAGAACCGGGCGAAAAGAGCCGTCCTTCTTTGGGACGATAAAGAGGTTGGAGTAAAAACCCCGGAACCTCTCCCCGGAAGGCACTGGGACCACTACTCCGTCTCTGCGGAGACCCTCCAACACCAGATGAAAAGCCTGAGCTTTTTCTGGAGACGGGACCGATCGATGGAATCGGTGTGTCGGCTGAGACGTCAGCTCTATCCTGTAGCCTCTGGAGACTATCTCTCGTACCCACTGATCTTGGACCTGGAGTAGCCATCTGTCCCGAAAAAGAGACAGGCGGCCCCCCACCTGTGGGGAGGCAGGAGGAGAGCGCGAGTCATGCGGAAGTGGGTTTGGGGGTGGCAGCCGCTGCCCCCGCCGGCTTCTTCTGGCGACCCTTGGGACGCCACTGAGTAGAGGACTTATTCCCTCTGTCCGCACGGGCAGACGGTGCTGATGGCTGTGAACTGGATCGAAAGGACCACTGTTTTGGGTTCCTTTTCACGGTATACCGTGGCTTAGGTTTATTCTGTGGAATCTTTGACTCAGCAGAATCCTTAATCAGCTTGTCCAGTTCGGTACCAAAAAGCCTGTCGCCAGAGAACGGAAGATTCTGTAAAATCTTCTTAGACGTGGCATCTGAGTCCCAAAGACGCAGCCACAATAACCTGCGGATCGCTATAGCGTTGGCTGAAGCCACAGCAGAGCGATTCGCAGTTTCCAGTACTGCCGTCCTGGCGTAATCCGCATAGGCCCTTGCTCTATCAGTAAGCGCCAGGACTTCTGAACTAGACCCTGCCAAATCCGCGATACCATCCAGACAGGAGGTGATCGCCTGCAGAGTCCAGACCGTGGCAAAATTAGGGGCAAATGAAGACCCCACAGCCTCATAAGAAGACTTTGCGAGTTGCTCGACCTGTCTATCTGTCGCATCCTTTAATGAGGAGCTATCAGAGGCAGAGAACAGAGAGCGTGCAGCAATCCTGGTCATGGAAGCGTCCACCTTAGGGGACTGCGACCACTCCTGAAGCACCTCCTCAGGGAAGGGGAAGCGATTGTCCTTGGACTTACGGACATAACGCCGTCCAGGATGAATCCTGGGCGCTCTAACCACCCTTCCAAAGTTAGTGTGGTCCATAGAGGAACCACTTGGTCTAGCCTCCGGCCGCAGCCATTGGTAGACCTCCTTCGGGTGAACGTTCACCTCCTCCGGGGTGTCACGAGACGCAGAGTCTCGTTGATGGAGGACACCAGATCCTCCACCCCCTCTGGTGGTTCTGACACGGACCAGAGTAATGAACCCCCATCATCCTCATCCCCCTCAGAGAGACCCTCCTCTTCAGAGAGTGTCTGGAGCTCGGGTGAATCCTCACGTCGAGTCCGCTTAAGGGGTCTCATAGTTGAGGCAGGGGACACTCTGGAGTAATGTGAAGGAGCCGCTGGATTGTCCAGTCTCCTGGTCAGTACCTCCAGGGATTGCGACATGGAGGACAGCTGGGATAACATAGATTCATTTATCTTGTTCTGTGTCTCCCATGGCCCTGGGCCCACATGGACCACAGGGTACAGCACCGAGGCTGTTGTCTCAGCAGTATCAGCCCGGGCCTCTGGGCGTCCGCAGTTATTGCAGGACCCCTCCACCAGTGTCCCTTTGCATGTAGCACAGGTAGTGGTGTTACTGGCCGCCTTAGCAGCGTTCTTCCCAGCTGAGGACATTCCCACAGCAGGGGGATAAGCCAATCTTTAAAGAGACAAACCGGTACAACCGGCGGCTTACCGACCGCAGTAATGCGGCGGAGGAAGCGGTGTGTGCGTGTGTGGCCTCCGCGAGTCTTCCGGTCTCCCCTGTAATGAGTGCAGCCGTGCACTTCAAGCAGATCCCAGCCGGGAAGTGAGGGGAAGATGGCCGCCGACAATTCAATTGTGGGCGGAGCCGAAGACACGCGGGAAGCCACACGCACGCCCCTTAATGACGTCACCGCCGGGGCTGCTTCCATCTCCTCAGGCAGCCCCAGTAATGAAGGCGCCGAGGCCCGCAGCGCGGGAAAGTATCGTTACACACACAAAACACAATACCAAGGCTGCAGACAAAGTCTGGAGCCGACAGCCGCAGCCCCTGTGAGACACAGGGCGGTCAGCCAGAGTGGCCCCAGCACGGGGTCCACCGCCAGAACCGCGGACCCGAGGGTTGCGCGCGGTCTGAGTGTCCCAACACATATAGTGCCGACACTACCCCCAGGCACACAGGAGACACACAAGGTGCCTCAGTGCCGGTCCGGTCTGTAAGCACCTTTAGGGAGGCCTCGGACGGGGGTGCAGCACCAGTCCGGTCTGTAAGCACCATTTAGGGAGGCCTCGGACTGGGCTGGCTCCAGTCCGGTCTGTAAGCACCATTTAGGGAGGCCTCGGACGGAGCGGAGCTGTGCAAGGCTCCAGTCTCCCACTTTCCAGAGCCCCCAAACAGGGATGGGAAGGAGTGCGACAGCGTACCGGGAGACACAAAGTGTCCAGGCTCTAGGCCCTCCGGTACCTCGACCTGCGTGTTCCCAAGGGTGAGCAGGGAGACTGCCGAAGGTCCCCGACCGGGACCATATTACCTTGTCTTCAGACGCCATCACGTAAGTAGTGAGAATGCAGTGAAGTGCAAGCAAAGCGTGTGATACCTCCGAGCACACTAAGTTAAAAACTGAGGATATTCCCTGCGGTAGGGGTTTATAAGCGGAGGGGGCGGTGTCTACAAACTTGTAGTACCTAGTGTGGCCTCCGGAGGGCAGTGCCCTTAACCCCATTGTCTGGGTCTCCCATTATGATGACCAGAAAATGGCATATATAATATGCTGAAAATGGAACAGAAACTGGATCCTGGATAAATATTACAAAGTAAATTTACGCAATAAAAATCTATTGTTTAATAACTTTTGCATCAAATATAATGCCCTACGCCTATGGCAAAATGCCTACATAAATTGCTGAGTCCATTTGACCCATTACAGCCCTGTAACAGGACAGCTTATACATCATGTGCTGACCACAAAGTTTGGGAAATCATTCCTTTCTTTATGACAGTGCCTGATTTCTGCGCAGACTATTTCGGTAAATTCTGATCATTTATAATTCCAATAATCCAGAGAATATGCCAAATCACTGGACATATCTGTAAGCAGGGCTGTAAGGCTGTTATAAGGCTAATGACCTAGACATACATCATCTGCCATGGTATATGTCAGAGCCACCATCCACTCTACATTATAACTGTAGAAAGGGAGCTGTGAAGTCATCATCATTATCTTTGATATAAGATACTCTCTTCTCCTGTGATTATCCTTCCCATTATATAACTTTAAAATAAACTAGTAGATGATCAGTACACAGTTGGGGACACTGAACTGTAGTCTACATTATAACTGTGGCCACAGATTAAACTATGTTGATATTTATAGTGAATTAGCACATCCAATGTTAATGGCAAAAAAATCACTTCATTGTTTAAAATTAATTCATATTAAAATTGTTTACCATACATAACATGTCCTTTTAGTCGGGAACACAGTCCCTATCATGCACAAAATACTAGGGTGGGCTACAGAGAATACAAAATAGCAGCAAAAAACTATCATGGGAACAACAGAGAATATTTACAGCACTATTACTCTTGTATTAATCTTGGTCCCTCTCTTGATTCAAAAGAGACACTCCTATAGACCCAAATGGTCATTAAATAATCCTCCATAAAATACTAAGTTGTTCACAATACCTGGTGCCAGAATGATCCTCAAAGATAATCGCTCCTTGGACCCCTGCTGCCAAAGTGCTCCTGCCTCACCCCCACCGCCGACGTACGTTTCAAAAGTTGATCTTTTTTCCTCAGGGCGTGCATGGTGCTATGTGGAAGTTTCCTATTTTATATAGTGTCCACTGCCTCATTATGAGTTACACCTGTCAGAACTACTCCCCCTGTCCGTCACAGTCAAGTCTCCCCCTTAAACTCTTTCCAGGTCACTGAGCTTCCTGCAAATCCTTCCCCCGTCTCACACATCATTAAACACAAGTTTTTACCAGGAGCTGCACTTATTTCCGGGTCAAAAACACAGTCACGTGACAATTTCACGAGTACTGCGTTTCCTATTTAAACAATAAAGTGATTTTTTTGCCATTAACATTGGATGTGTTAATTCACTATAAATATCAACATAGTTTAATCTGTGGCGATATTTGGTAAGGTATAAACGTGTTTAGGTGAAGCACTTATTATTAAGGGGACCCTTTTATGTGTACATTATAACTGTGGGAAAGAAGCTGTGAAGTCATCATTATTATCTTTGATATGAGATTCTGTCTCCCCCTGTGGAGAACTTCAGTGGTGCAGTCGATGCGATTGCATTAAACAGGTGGGTCACAGGACAGAGCTAGTAACGAACTTCAGGGAACATAAAGTACATACATTTATTTACTTCCTGAGGGATGGGGGGGTTGGTCACCATGCCATCTCATAAGACTGGCTGAATTTTATATACTTGAAGACTTGGGACAGGATGAAGTTTAAAAAAAGAATTGAGGTGTAATTTTAAGGGATTTTCTACAACTTCCATATTGATGAACAATCTATAGGGCAGGTCATCAATATAATTATAGTAGGGGGCCGACACCCCCCTGGTCAGCTGTTTGCAGCGTCAGTGGCAGCTGCTTGTAACCAGTGCACAGAACTAGACCATATATAGATTCATGAACTGGGTAGAGGCCATTGTCAGCTACCTTAGCTCAGCTCCTATTCACTATAGGAGTAAAGCTGCAGGACCCATGAACAAGCACTCCACTGCTGTGCTGTTCCTGCTCCATACACAGTTTACACCGGTGGTAGCCTCCGTGATGGGTGGAGAAGAGGGGGGGGGGGGAAGTGTTCAAATGCCACAACTGCAATATTAAACTATCCTAAGAATAAGGATAAGTAGTTGACAATCCCTTTACAGAGTATGTGATAAGTAGTATAGCGGTGTCACAACTGAGGCTTTGGCACTAAAGACAGTTACCTGTTTATTGGCGAATATTAAGAGCAGGGCATCACGCAGTTCTTTCTCAGTCAGTAACTTTGCAAGTTCATTGTGAGCTTCAGTGATCCGATCCCGGTGACTGCTGTCTATAACGAATATTACAGCTGGAAGAAGGGAAGATACAAGTATGTGATACTGACACGGCAGGCGGCCGCAACATCACGGCTAATATAACAAGACACATCAAGGTTGGCTTTAACATGGAACTGCAATGACTCAAGATGCTTTTCTAAAACAAACTGGAAAAAGGGATTCCCACCCTAAAGTCCTGCATATGTTTGTACTGTATAGATAGGTCTATTATTTTCTACATGGGGCCCTACAACTGGAGCCTCGATCACAGCATCACAGACATGAGAATATTAGCACTGAAAGGAAACTTCAAATCCCAGAGAGACAGGAGAGTCTGGGTGTACAAACTGTGCAAAGCAGGATATGTGATTTGGCTAGGAGGAGAGGCCTCTGAATGTCTAAAGGGGAACACTTCTCCTGTCATTCTACATCAATTAAGGAATGTGCTCCTGAGCCCTTGTAGGGACATCACAATCCAGGACCAGACCTCTATCAGTGGACAATAAAAGGTTCACTCTCCATATCCATCGTCTGCTCCAATATTTACGGCCACAAGTGTTTCTCCCCTTCACATACTGACAGCTCTTCACGTCATTCGTCTTATTAGTGCACTATTCTATGTCCTGATGTGTATAAATGTGACTTCAGATATTGGGTTCTACTATGGCTGATGGAGAGACCAGAGTAGTCTTGAAAGCTTTAAATATATAACCAATGTTATTCAAAAGTGGAATATTCCCTTTAAATTTGCAACTTAGAGTGGATCCCTTTCAAGGCCCTAAAGCCAATGATCAATTACCATGGCCATAACATTATATGATATTTTCACTACATCAGTCTTCATGAGTGTACCTGCCCTTGCTCTCTGGGAGGCCTGTGCTCCTAAATATCACAAGGTGAGCCGGCGGCATGATGGTGCTGCTGGAGCAAGCGGTGCGGCCTCCGCGGAAGGAGGGGGCAACTTTGTCTTTGCAGAGACAGTGGGGCACATGGGCACTGAAGATGGCCATCTTAAAGGGAATCAGTCAGCAGGTTTTAGCTATTTAAGCTCAGGATAGCATGCTGCATGGGTTAGAAAACAAAAAACACCCTGTGCTTCCCTTTCCAGGCTCTGTGCAATTGTTTACTTACATTAATGGCTTTATTAACCTGTGATTAACATTGCAGGACTTGAAAGTCACATGCATGGTAGTCTGACACACACCCTGCTGTGATTGACACCTCACAGTCACAATCTCTGTAGAGCACCTGATGTGGGCAGGGGGCAGTTTGTAGCTCTGAATTTATTTTCAGGAACACATATTTGATTGTGTGAGAACGGCTGCAGTCAGTCATCTATGTGATACATCGTTGGATTTAAGGTTTCTTTGCCTACATTATGTAGATGTCAGATGAGATGGTAAAAACCTGCTGACAGATTCCCTTTAAGAGAGGCAGTTACAAGCTCTACAGTAAAAAGCCTGCAAGCACTGTGCCAATGACCATACTCTGCAAAGGTGGCCAATAACCTGGGCAATAAGCAGTGAACTATAGAATTAAGAACAAGTATAAAACAAAGTTGCTTTACAAGAACTTTGCAATTTTAACCATTTATCATCATGACAAGAAAGATGAAAAAAAGAATTAAGTAGTAAGAAATCAAAAAGTCAAATTAACCCAAAATACCAAGAAAAACAAGCTCTCATATAACAATATTGACTCAAAAAGGGTAATATTACTAACACTGATCTACAAGGCAGTCCATAATCTGTATCCTCCATTTGTCCCAAACTAATCTGATATCTTCTCCATGCAATCTTCAGTCCTCCCAATACCTTCTCTTGTCCTACACACTTGTACGTTCCTCAACCAATCGCCTCCAAGACTTCTCCTGAGTATCCCTGATCCTCTGGTATTCTGTGCCCTAACACGTCCGATTTTGCCCTACATTCAGAACTTACAGTAGGACCTTGAAAACCCATCTCTTCAGGAAAGCTTACAGCCTGCAATGACCCTGCTGTGATCCCATCCCCATTGGAGCAGCCACCTAACCACCACCGGAGCTGCTACCTCAAAGCCATTGGAGCTGCTGCCTCACCACCGGACATGCTACCTCACCACCACCGAAGCGGCTACCTCTCCACCACCACTGGACATGCCACCTCACCACCAGCAGAGCTGCTGCAACCCCCGCCCTATTGTCTCCTCCCTATTGTCCCGAAAGCTCACAATTGCAGGGTCTGCACCAGTCTGTCATTGTTAGGGTGTTCAATGTAATTTCTATATGTATGTTATATGTGTAGCCTTTCTCACATGTACAGCACCATTGAATCAATGTGCTCTAACAGTAAATAATGATTCCTTCATAATGCGGCTGTGGAATCCAACTTTTAAGTTTTTACACATTTTTAAGTAGTAAAACAAAAACAAAAGAATGGATAAGTTTGTTATCACTATGGCCGTACTGACAGTAGAACAAGGTTTTTATAGCAAAGTGAATGTCGTAAACACAAGAATCAAATCCTCGTATGGCCGAGGAAACCCTTTCTTTACTAATGATAATAGTTTATGGCGTGGGTCCAGGTTGCACTCACCCTGGGTGTTCAGGTAGTAATGCTTCCACAGAGGTCTGAGCTTGTGTTTACCTCCAACATCCCAAATCGTAAACTTTAAGTTTTTATATTCGACGGTCTCAACATTAAAACCTTTAAAAAGTAAAAAACACAAAGATGAAGATTAAATGTCCGTCAGTCTGTACTGAATAAACAGTTGTCATTACACATGTAAAGGGATCCTATGATGGTCTATTGCTAGGATACTTTAATAAGGACTACCCGCACTCCCACAGAATCTTGTAGTGCTTAAAGCATCTTTCCAGCATTTAGGTTTTCTTTTACACCACTGGAGTGATGGAAAAAAGAACCATCAGTCCTGCTCCATTCACCTATAGCAGAATGAAACAACACAGCACAGCTGCAATATGCCAAAAGATGTGTATGCTCCTTTAAGACTGACTGTGTGTAAGAGCAGTGCCACAATAAGGTATATCTTACCAATAGTAGGGATTGGCTGCATGAATTCATCCTGCTTCAGTTTAAATAAGATTGTAGTTTTCCCCGCTCCGTCCAGACCTAACGTTACAACGCGGATTTCCATTTTAGGGCCGATGTGAACTCTATTGTCCTGGAAAACAAAAATGAATGCATTACCCTGTATGCATTACTCTATAGATTCAGGTATTGTAATCCACCATCAGATGCCATCTCTGGAGAAATAATCAGACAATAGTATACTACGTACGGTGCACTATAAAGTGGCTTTTAAGTTTGGGTACAATAGGGGTCCCAAGAAGAGGGACCCATTATATGACATACTAAGATCAGTAGGGAATATGGAGAGAGACTGATCAAATAGAACAACTTTGTTTGACATGTACCGTGGACCACTCCCCATCTAACAAGCCATACTTTACCACATACCTTAGTGAATGTAACAGGAATGCTGGCGTCCAGCTGGATGTGATCCGCCAGCTCTGTGAATTGCTGCTGCTGCTTCTGCAAAGTCTCCAGCAGTCGCGTGATCTCTTGCTTGGCCAGCACCACCCGGCAGTCATCCTGTGTAACATGTGGTCTTATTAGTAGAGAAGAGACAACTAAGGCTGGTTTCACACTACGATTTTTTGAAATCCGACACTGTCTGATAGAAATCGGACAGCATCGGATCAGAATTTGGCCCCATGTGATTCTATGGGGATCGTACCGATTCGGATGTGCACTAAATGGTATCCGAATCG
Source organism: Allobates femoralis (assembly GCA_033576535.1). NCBI lineage: Eukaryota > Metazoa > Chordata > Amphibia > Anura > Aromobatidae > Allobates > Allobates femoralis. The sequence goes on along the minus strand of JARQOC010000003.1, from coordinate 789,302,154 downwards.
CGTCCGATCCGATTTTGTCTGATTTCTTTCCGGTGCAAAAATCGGAGACTGCTCCGATTTTTGCACCCGAATCAAAAATTGGATCTGAAAGATCGGATGGCAATTATGCCAGATCCGATTTGATTCCTATAACATGGGGCCCTATGGAGCAGGGTCCGAGGAAACATCTCATGTCTCCTCGGACCCGATTTTAGTGTACTGAGCATGCTCAGTAAAATAAAACTGCTCCTAACCATCTAATTTTACTTCCGCAATGTATATACATATATTGCAGAAGTAAAATTAAGTAAGGCAGGGGTTAAAAATAATAAACCATCTATTCTCACCTGTCCACGAGTCCCCCGGCGTCTCCAGCACATCCTGCCTCTAGGACCTGCCGTGATGTCACAGTCACATGACCGGTTACCGCAGTAACCGGTCATGTGACTGTGACATCACGCCAGGTCCTAGGATCAGAAGATATAGCTGGAGACGCCGGGGGACTCGTGGAAAGGCGAGAATAGATGGTTTATTATTTTATATTCCGGAGGAGAGGGAAACACAGGGGAGAAGCGGGGAGAACCAGGGGAGAACAGGTGACAGGAAGCAGAGAGGAGTAGATGACAGGAGGAGCCAGCCAAACTGATCCTGCAAAATGTCAGAATCGGATGCCTATTTGGCATCCAATTGCAGGGATCAGTTTGGATCCGATGCTGTCCGATTTATATCGGACAGCGTCGGATTGCAAAAAATCGTAGTGTGAAACCAGCCTAAGCCATGCAAGACAATAAGAAGGATAAGAGGTAATTATTTTTCACAACCAGCTAATGCATAAGCAACCCAAGACAAAAGGGTGCAAATATGGCAATATCACAATTACAAAATGTTTTACAGACCAAAATACAATACACTTAAGTCAAAAAGGAAAAACTGTGGACAACCCTTTTGACATGTTGGTGACATCCCTCAAACATTTATGGCAGATGTGTGAGGTAAGGAGCAGGTTCAAGAGCTTTACTACATCCTACGCTGGTGATAGCCGAGTTACACAGCCGGCACCCGACACGAATGGCCACTTTACACACACACCAACTTATCTGTCCAACTTCTGACCAACTTGCTGGTTGCAGTGAAATCATGGACACATTGTTACATTTGTACACAGCCACAAAATGGAGCAATGTGTCCATGATTTCACTGCAACCAGTAAGTTGGTCAGAAGTTGGACAGATAAGTTGGTGTGTGTAAAGTGGCCCTAACAGCTGTGATTGGAGCCAGCTCTGACTGCAACAGTTTTAAAGACCAAAAGTCTGAATTGCTCCTGATGTAAGAAAAATAAAAGTATATAAAAGCAGTTATAATAGAAAGCAGAATATAATTTAAAGGGAAGCAGTCATGTAAGAAAAAAAAAGGGTATTCACCTGCAGATATGACGTTAATCTGCAGGTTAATAGCATCCTGAACCTGCCCGTTGCCTGTACATTACACCCCGCTGCTGGGAGGAAAAGAACTTTATTCCTCCTGGCAGTGTTCGGGTTCAGTCACCAATCTGTGTATAGCAAGGCCTCCTTCACAAAGAGCGTTTGTGTTCTGGTTTTTGTTGATACATTTTGGTGGACTTTCCCCTTTTTGCACAGAGACACACACACACACGGTCATGCTTGGGAGGTAAGGGAATCAGGTAACAGGTGGGTGAATTGGGCAAAAGGGTGTCAGGAGAACCTAATCTGACCATGATGGCTCGCCCTGATCTCAGAGGTACCTCTGATGGTGAGGAGTTCCAAGCCGCCACCCTGTAACCTAAAACTCCTGATTAGCCCTAGGCTGAGGGCCCCTACCTCCACCCATGGGTCAGGAATCACAGCTTCTCCCAAGGAAAGACTTTAGCTCAGCAGCTAAGAATCAGCACAGCACCAAGACCTAGAGCAAATAGCTATCAGTAGCACCTGACAGAGGAGAGGGAAGGCTATTAAAGCCAGGGGGAGGGGAAAGCAGGCGAGTCACACATTAACCCCTCAACCAGCAATTGTACACAATAGTGATTGCAGTTCTGGAGCACAACACAGGAGGCAAGGACCATGCAGCTCTTAAAGACAAACCACATACACAGCAGCATCCAGCAATGTCTGCGCCATCTAAGCGCATGGCACACACACAGACACTTTCTTACCCTCCCCAGTGACCCCATGGTGAGCCCCTGTGATGTCTTGCTTCCGGTCATCAGTGGACACCGTGACTGATCAATTTTTGGTGCAGTTATAAAAAACAAAAAAAATAAATAAAAAAAACAACAACAATACAGCACCAAGAATGGATCAGAAACATCCAGTATAAACATAACGGCCCCCGCACTGACTGACAGCCGCTCAGCATTACACACTGTCAATCACTCAGCACGTCCTTCTCCAAACACAGAGCAGTGACTGATCCCGCGCCAGCGCCTCCCCTATAACTGACACCCAAACAGGAGTACAGTTCATATCCTCCAGGCACAGCAGGACTCTACTTCCGGCCCAGCATCTGCAGTGAAACCCCATTAACCTGCAGATTAATTAGCATTTTTTTCTTGCGACAGGTTCCCTTTAAAATGTATTTTACATGCATGCGTTTCCTTTCTCCTTTACAATTCCCGGTCTAGATAGTGGCAAAAGAATATATAGAAATGAAAATTGTGTCGCACACCATTAAAACTACTTAATTAAACTTAAAACTACTACTACTACTACCTAAAACCTCATGTAAGAGCAAAATGAGCCTAATCATAAACAGGGAAAAAAATGGCCTGGTCATGAACTGTTCCAATAATGCCAATACATATATTGAATACTACAAGTCAGCAGGTGCTCCGCTGTCCATCCTCCGTACCTGCTGCAGGGCCTTCTCACAGTGCAGACAGGCGGTGGACACCTCGGATAGGAGGATGGTCATGTTCTCCTGTTGCTGCCGCAGCCAGATCAGCTGTTCCCTCACGTGAGCGTCAACTACACTCAGCGCCATTTCTTCCTGGCGGCAGAGAGTTTCGTGCAGATCGGAAAAGTACGCTCGGACACAAGAGCGGGCGTTCTCCGCTGTCCCTGGGACCTGTCAGGTGAGGAGAAGGAAACATCAGGATGTGCCAGCTTTGGGGATGCTTTATTTTAGCTAATGGACAATTCAGAAGTTCATGATTAAGAAGAAATGCCTGAATCCTCACACTGGAACTAGTAAGACCTTACAGAATAAAGCAAAAGGGGCAGATGACCACAAACCTAAAGTAAATGGACCATAGTTTGGTTAAAGCAAAAGATCGCAATGATAAGCTACTACATTGCAACAAGCATTGTGCCACCCAGCAGCCCGATAGAGCAGTGCATTGTTCATTCAGCGACCAAGTCACTGCCGCAAGTACCAACATGGCAGACCAAGAAGCCCTTATTGGGCGGCATGGCAGCTCAGAGATTAGCACTGTTGCCTTGCAACACTGGGGTCCTAACTACAAGTCCCACCAAGGAAAACATCTGTAAGGAAATTGTATGTTCTCCCCGTGTTTACATAGATCTCATCCATGTTCTCCAGTTTCCTCCCACAGTCCAAAGACATACTTATAGGAAATTCAGATTATGAGCCCCAATGGGGACAGTGATGATAATGTTGTAAAGCGTTATAGAATTAATGATGCTATATAAGGGAGTATACTAAAATAATAATAATAAAGAGCCCAACAGCACAAAATGATGGCATTGCAAGGAGATTGACATGATGACAGGCGCTGTCTCCTGTAATAGCAACACTTTACCCCAGCATATAATGTTAAACTGCTATGATTGGAGGTTGCTCTGATGGGGACAAATACAGGAGGGTGACAGCTGTATAACACGGCTGGCACCTGTGTGTGGAGTGGGATTGCCTCCTGTGCTCACTCTATACACTCCCAGCAAATGTCATTAAGAAGTTAAATGGGTTCTCCAGGGAAAAGCAGTTATCACATATACACAGGATAGGTTATCACTTACAGATCTGTGAGGGTTTTACTGCTGGCACTGGCAGAACGGGGCACTTTTATCCCAGTTAGAGCACAGGCTCAACTGCTGCTCCATGGGGGCTCTATGGGGCTTGTAAGAGCTGCTTTTTCTGGCAATCACATAAACAATGAATGGAACAGTGACCAGGCATCCACAATACTGGCCATTATACCTAGGGTTAAAGTACCCCATTCTGATGATCTGTGGGATCCCAGCAGTCGGACCACCACCAATCTATCCTGTGGATAGGTGATAAAAATCCCTTTAATGCCTCCAGGTTATACAGATAGCTCTATATTCTAGCTGTATGAGGCGAGCTCTTCGTAGTGGTGATAGCCGGCAATACTTGGGGGAAACTGTGGAGACATCACGCTGAGTGGAGGTTGTGTGGTGACATCAAACTGTGTAGGGAGCTGTGGTGACATCAAACTGTGTAGGGAGCTGTGGTGACATCAAACTGTGTAGGGAGCTGTGGAGACATCAAACTGTGTAGGGAGCTGTGGAGACATCAAACTGTGTAGGGAGCTGTGGTGACATCAAACTGTGTAGGGAGCTGTGGTGACATCAAACTGTGTAGGGAGCTGTGGTGACATCAAACTGTGTAGGGAGCTGTGGAGACATCAAACTGTGTAGGGAGCTGTGGAGACATCATACTGTGTAGGGAGCTGTGGTGACATCAAACTGTGTAGGGAGCTGTGGAGACATCATACTGTGTTGGGAGCTGTGGTGACATCAAACTGTGTAGGGAGCTGTGGGGACATCAAACTGTGTAGGGAGCTGTGGGACATCAAACTGTGTAGGGAGCTGTGGGGACATCAAACTGTGTAGGGAGCTGTGGTGACATCAAACTGTGTAGGGAGCTGTGGGGACATCAAACTGTGTAGGGAGCTGTGGGGACATCAAACTGTGTAGGGAGCTGTGGAGACATCATACTGTGTTGGGAGCTGTGGTGACATCAAACTGTGTAGGGAGCTGTGGTGACATCAAACTGTGTTGGGAGCTGTGGTGACATCAAACTGTGTAGGGAGCTGTTGGGACATCAAACTGTGTAGGGAGCTGTGCGGACATCAAACTGTGTAGGGAGCTGTGGGGACATCAAACTGTGTAGAGAGCTGTGGAGACATCATACTGTGTTGGGAGCTGTGAGGACATCATATGGTGTGGGTAGATCATACAGTGTTGGCCCTATGTCCCTGTACAGTCAGACACTGCCATTATACAGCAGGGACATATATAAGATTATCTCAACACAGGAACATTTTCTTAACCACATCCAATTGTGGAAATTATAATTTGAAATATAATAATTTGAATAAAATGTAAAATTAACTTTGTTTGTGGGAAAACCCCTTTAAGCAGCATTAAGTTCAGCCTGTTACTTTAGCGCTCTAGTCACAGTTATTTGACGCTATGGACACCTGTGATCTACATTATACAGATTCTATATCTAAGATGTAACTGTATCATCAGGTTCTCCTACGTGTTCAGTATGGGCCATTCCAATTCCATCTTCCACAATCTGCTCTCCTCCTTCGATCTGTTGGACGATGCCGGTGAGCTTTCTGGAATACTCGGAGATCTCTTCTGTGAAGCTTCTTATACAATGCGCCATGTCCAATATGGAGGCACGAATCTGGCTGGCTTCAGATTCCAGAACAGCATGCTTTATATAAAGAAAGAACAAAAAACATTACATAAAATCCTTCAGCATTTAACGCTGACATGTAACCCAAGCACTGAGTGTCTCATGAACATTGGGGATGTAGGCCTATATTTTTTAAATCAACAAAAGTTTTAGATAATTTTCCTTCAGATACCACCATCACATAACAATCCAGCACAGTAAGCCCGGTTACCTTGTGGCCCTGATGTTTTCCATACTCTTTGCACACACAGCACATCAATGGACTGGTCTGGCAGCCATCTTCCAGGCACACAAACTCTATGGCGTGCACCTGGTGTTGGGTGCAGAGGGTCTTCTCATAGGGTTTGTCAGCTAAGGGCACACGTCTGTGTTTGGCTAGTGTCTTTGTGGAGTGGGTGTGCAGGGAGCAGTCTGCACACAGATGGGTGGCGCAGACCGTGCAGTATACAGACGCCACATGGGCCTCATCCTCATCACAGCGCACAATACTCTGCAAAAGAAAGAGAAGCAGCAAATTAGTCAGAATATCCAAGATCAACACAAGGAGAGGTGTGGCCCCCGCAATGTTTATCCAGGACCAGCAACTTAATAGGTTTTGAGCCCCAGTCAGGCGGGTGCACGGGGGTGAGACGCCAACTGATCACACTTAACTGGCTGGATAGTTTGTTATATCTGCCTGCAATTTCTTTTTTTACAGTGAAGATGTGACTGTATAATAAGAATTCACACATAAGACAATTCACACAACAATGTCAAAAGCGCAATCAAGCCTTATCCGGATGCTATGCCTCACGCTGTGTATAGGGCTGCTGTAGGGGTTTATGCTTTTACAGTAATATGGATCTGGTGTTATTTTTCTTTGCCCGGTTTATAGGAGATAGAGCTGCTATATAAAAGGAATGACTAATGCATAATTTTTTGGGGGTGGAGAGGTGAAGTATATACAGCCAAATCAGGTCATGCTGCAGGGATTAGAATTCTTTATAAAAACAGGAACCTCCTGAAAGATGATTTAACCCCTTCATGAGCCGGGAATTTTTCGTTTTTCCATTTTCGTTTTTTGCTCCCGTTTCCAAGAGCCATAACTTTTATTTTTCCGTCAATATAGACATATGACGGCTTGTTTTTTGCGGGACGAGTTGTACTTCCATATGCAAGAATTTATTTTACCATATAGTGTACAGGGAAATTGCAAATAAATTCTTAATGCAGTGAAATTGCAAAAAAAAGTGCAATGACACGTTTGTTTTTTGGGTATTTTAGTCGCCATGTTCACTATATGGTAAAACTGACGTGATGGAGTGATGCCTCGGGTCGGTACGAGTTCGTAGACACCCGACATGTATACCTTTACTGGTATCTAGGTGGTGAAAAAAAATGCAGAAGTTTGATAAGAAAAAAAAAAAACGGACTTTTTGCGCCATGTTCTGTGACCCGTAGCGTTCTCATTTTTCAGGATCTGGGGCTGGGTGATGGCTTATTTTTTGTGTCTTGAGCTAATGTTTCTAATGATACCATCTTTGGGGAAGGATCTGCAGTTTTGATCGCCCGCTATTGCATTTTATAGAAATGTTGCGGCGACCAAAAAAAAAAAAACCCCGGAATTTTGGCGTTTGGACCAGTTTTTCCATTACAGAGTTTACAGCTCTCATTAACGGAGTTAATAGGGTGATAGATCAGGCGATTCTGAACGCGGCGATACCAAACGTGTATTTTTTTTTTTTTTCAATACTTTTATTGTGATTGGGGGAAAAGGGGGTGATTTGAACTTTTATATATTATTTTTTTTTTTTTAAACAGGTTATTAAAAACTATTTTTCCATTGATTCTTATTTTTACACTGCCTTGTTGCACAGTCCGATCGCTTCTGGGAGATACAGATAAGCTGCAGCTCATCTGTATCTCCCAGAATCGCAGACCTGCTGTGGTTGGCAGCGCCTGCCAACCACAACAGGAAACTACGCTCTGACAGCATCCGGGGTCTAGCAAAGACCCTGGGCTGACATGTGAGCGCCGGAGATCCCGCGATACTATCACGTCATGCCTCATTTAATGGGGTATTTTGTGTTTCTGTACTTCTGCTGCTGGATGGGGCTTCAGACACTCCCCATACCCCACATGGGACAACATGGAGGAAGACACAAACCGTAAGTAACATTCCACAGTCACATAGCTTTTCAAGCCACACCTCTGCATGTTACTGACAGTTTTTTGGTAACACTATAGGTCTCCCTTCGTTGGTGGAGCTGCTGGAGTCCCATCGCCATGGAGTCCTGCTCATGAGGCTGGTAGCTGCCCAGCTGCATAGAGGCCCCTCCGGTCTTGTGGACAGAGGCAAAGGGTTCAGCCAGCCAATGTTATGTGTGTCTTTGTGTGTTTATATGTTATTTTGTTTGGGATTGTTGTTTAAGTTTTGCTGTTGGCATTTTATATGTCATAAGGTCAAATGTTTATATTAAAAATAAAAAGGCTACCCGAGTTTGTTTTTAAAATACAACAAGACGCCACACGTTGTGTTGTGGTTTTTAATAAAGCTTAAGAAAATAACACATCCTGTGTTGAACACAAATGAAAAAGAAAAAAAACTGTCCAGCACAAACATTACAAGTTGTGGTATCATGTCTCATCAGGGGCATATTCAGCTGCAGGAGCCGAAGAGGCTTCAGGACCCATATCCCCATAGGCATATGGGTCCGCCCTATACGGAGGGTATGATGGCCTGGGGACCCTCCGCATAGAAGGAGCTTGTCCAGGCCTAGCCATAGGAGCCCTCATACACTGGGACACTGGTGGCTGTTCAGCCAGGATTTTTCTGGGGTCAGTGACCAAGTGCTGGCCGCGTCCAGGGCAAGGTGGATCCCCCTCTCAACGCACCGACGCTGTAGTGGCTCCATGTTGGACACCCGTTCGCTGACAAGCAGCCCAATCCCAGTGTCTGGTCTTTGTTCCTGGTGGAACGGCACCCTTCTTGCCCAAGCTCCCAGCTCAGAGTTGGGGGAGTTGGGGGGTGTCGCCTCTGAACTGTGCACCTTGGGCCAGGGAGCTGCTCCACCACACTGGGCTCACTTGCCACCTCCCCCTGTGATGTTGATGGGGGAGGGTCAGCGAGGGAGGTCGATGCCTGGCTGGAGGTCTGTTCTTCAGGGTCCTGCAAACAAACAAACAAACATACATATTGTTCAAACAGTTGCCATGGCCAACCATCAATTCACCCACCCAACTTTATACTGATTTGAGCTAGGATTTGCTTGCTACCACATCTACCATGACTACTTGTGGTTTGATGGGGACATATGTGACGTAACAGTATTTACATAAGTTACCAGAATGACAAGCATGGTGATGCTGGTGTATGTTGGCACCTTCCAATGAGCAAATTTGAGTACACTATGTCAGCCATCACCTTTACATAAGGGCTAATTTGTTACGCACTACACGGTACTATGTTAGACCTCAAATAAATACCCCAAGTTACTACAAGCAACAATGGCTGATCCTAGCTACATTACTCTGTACTTAAATCCTCTGGCGAAGCAGTCGGTTCTGAAGTGGTGGAGGCCATTTGTGGCAAGTCCCTGCTGGACGTGCCAAGACAAGGGGGCTCCTGGTCCTGTGTGAACATGAGGAGGTCTTCGTACCACAGTGTTGGCATATAGACCTCCTGTGTTCCACTGCCTGATTGCCTGGACTGGAGCACCTTGTTATGCTCCCTCTTGAACACAGTCCACAGGGACTGCAGTTTGGATTTCACAAACTTCTTGTCACTTTTGTCAGAAGCTTTGGGCTGCCGACAAGAGTGACGAGATTGGCATATGCCACTACCTTGACCTGCTTGTTCTTGTAGTCCGGTGACTTAGTTCTCCACAGGCATTCATGATCCCTGTACATACAGTTGTGGCCAAAAGTATTGACACCCCTGCCAACACCTGTTATGGTGCCTTCACACCTGCCGACGTCGCTAGCGACATCGCCGAAAAAGTGACGTATCAGCGATGTCGCTAGCGACGTCGCGCTGTGTAAACGAGCGGCGCGACCGCGTTTTATCGCTGGTCGCAGGTTGACAGGATTATGGGAAGAACTGTAAACCTGTCAACCGGCGACCTGCGATAAGGCTGTATCGCACCGTGTGACATTGCCAGAGCGATGTCGGCGGCGATCCAGCCTATACCGCAGCGTTGCTGCGGATCGCTTGCTGGGCTGAGCCCAGCCCAGCGAGCGATGTCACCGCCCGCATCGCTGCGGTGTCGCCGGCCGCAGCGATGCTGTGTGACAGCTGGCCAGCGATGTCGGAACTGAGCGGGCACCCGCGCATCGCTTCCGACATCGCTGGCCAGATCGTGCTGTGTGACGGCACCATTAGGTACCACAGGTAAGTTACAGGTGCTGTTAATTACACAAATTAGAGAAGCATCACAATTTTTCGAACAGTGCCAATACTTTTGTCCACCCCCTTTTTTATGTTTTGTGTGGAATTATATCCAATTTGGCTTTTGGACAATTCTTTTTGTGTTTTTTCATTGAAGACAAATTAAATGAAAATAATAATACCAAAGAATTTGTGATTGCAATCATTTTCAGGAAGAAACTGAGTATTATCTGACAGAATTGCAGGGGTGTCAATACTTTTGGCCACAACTGTAGCTATGAGGGCCAGGACAAACTCCTGATTATTATCCGCCATCTGAAAGAAAACATTAAAAACTATGTCAGGAACACACATACATGCATGTATGATGTGCTACCTGTACACCAAACGTGTTCATGTTTGTGCCTGTGGCACACACCATTAAGTAAGCCACCTATATATGAAGTAGAAATCAGGAAAGAGTCAAGTGTCTACACGTCATCCCTGCACACCAAGCCTTAGACATGGAAGAATGGTACTGGAAGGAATGTTTGTCAACAATGGCAATGTTATTTGGGCTGACATGTAATGGGCAATGCATCATCTAGGACAGAGGCCCCCAACTCCAGGCTGCGAGGGCCGCCAGCAGTGCAGGATTTCAGGATTTCCTTAGTATTGCACAGGTGTTATAGGATTAAATGACCAGGTAATGATTCCAACCCCTGTGCAATACTAAGGAGATCCTGAAACCATGCACTGTTGGCGGCCCTCGAGGCCTGGATTTGGGGACCCCTGAGCTAGGACAAAAAAAATTTCGCCTTTATCTCCTAAACCAGTATGGTCTTTGAGACTTTACAGCTGGAAAAAGGGCAAAAATAAAGCACTATCAGCCTGTTACCAGTATACCATATGTCATGTTTACTGTGCAGATGCAAATGTTTTATTCCACGCCATTCAGGGGCTGACCAGGGTATTCCTAAATAAAGTAGCAGAATTATAAAAGACAACTTCTACAACAGTGGCCAAGACACAGTAGCATATGCTTTTTTTTTTATGTGAACTTACAGCAATATTACAAGACTGGACAGATGAAGATAATGAATAGTACTCAATACCTACCGTCACTCCTGCAGTGTGAGGAAGAGGGCACGCTACCACCTTGCTGCTTTGATAAGTGAGCAACAGAATACAGCTTGCACACCATCTTTTAAAGGGCGTCCGACCAATGAGAACGGTGTTGGTTCTGCTCATCACAGTAGTCACCCGTGGTTATGCCGACGCGGAACGCCAATTGGATAACGCCTGTGCGATGCGATTGGCTGGTTCCCACACAAAAAGCGGCAACGCCCGAGCTATGTCGTGTTTGCTGGCCAGAGCCAGTGAGCAAGTATTGATGTTCACACGTCTTTTCTACTATGGTGGAGTGCCTTCTGCATTTTGAAAAGGTCTTTTTTTCACCTCTACTGTGTTCTGAACAACGCTAGGACATCCAGGTCCCTTCGGCCACTGTTCTGTGTATGTTTTTTGGTCCCTATTACCAAGTGTATGACATGTATATGTACATCACCATGCATCTCAGATTATAACCCTATTGTAATGTATCATGTCGGGTGACCAATTCCCAGATAGTCATGACCTAGCCTTCCATTGTTGTCCTTCAGGCTTAACATAGCCATCCCTGGGTACCATATGGGGGGCCCTACACCCATTGTGTATGTCCATGATTTGTTGTGTGAACATGTACAGTACACAGGTCCTGCCCTTTGGGCCACATTGTATGCTCTGTCTCCCTCTCCATATAGATGGATTTACACATGGGTATCTGTACACAAAAATACACACTTCCAGTATCAAAAGGTACTAATATATGTACACATCACTATACACATACATACATGTTTGCACACACACACACACACACACACACACACACTTAACACATGCATCATAATATGTATAAACATATGTACATAGTGTTGTGTGTAGCTTACCAACATGAAAACACCACGTACACATAGCCATACATTGCATTGGAAACAGTGCACACACGAGTGTTCCTGTGTGACAGCTTGGGACATCGCAGTGTCTTGCCCAACCATAAACAAATGACAACAGACTTGAATGGCGGGATGGTAGAAAGGGCAAATGCAGTAATGAAGTGGCCATCTTGCCTGACAAGGCTGACCAATAGTAAAGCAGTTGTGGCGACCAATCGGAGTGGTAAGGGCGCATAAAAACACGCTGGCATGCCTATCTCCCAGCCTCTGTCGAACAGTACGCCCACATTGAGCTTTGGGTTAAGCTGTGTGACGCCGTGATAACGACTGCAAACATCGATCGCTGTGTCGTTCAGCCAATGTCTGAACCGCAGGATCGTTGTTGTTCGGTCACGATATCTATACGTGCGACATCTCACCGGCGGTGTTGAAACGAGGTTGTAAATGTCCACGCTCCCGCGAAATCAATGCCGACAGTTTCAACATCGTGCCGTGTAACGGTACCTTACAGGAAGACAAATGTTCATATTAACACACCACCACCACCACGTGACCACCACCACGTGACCACCTGGCCCTGGAGCCGTACTCGGTCTCTCACACCGCACATCTGACCGCCTGGCCCTTGGACACTGGCTGGCATGCACACATCAGGTGCACTAGCATGGAGCTGGCAGGCTCCCATCACTTACCCACTGGGGACGGATCACTTCCAGCACCTCCTCACATGGCAGTGCTCTGGACTTCTGAATCCCATTGTCCTCTCCTCACTCAAGACACCTGGCAGGTTCCTATCCAGCCTGCTCACTCACAGCTGCAACCCAGTGAGTCAATCAGCACATCTTCACTCACACACAGACCTGAGATGTAATTAACCCCCTGTGCACCATTCAGGTTTAGTCCAGCAAAGCACTCATCCCCACAGGTTCAGCCGCTCATTAGGCTCATGAATGTATCGGATCTTCAGCACTCACACTCAGCTGTTTTACTCGGCTCATGAAAACCCTTCAGCTGTTAACCCCCTGTACATCGGACAGGTTTCACACAGCACACACAATCAGGAAAACCGGCCCATGTGAACACAGACCTGCATTGATAACCCGTGTGATGCACCCGGCCAGGGGCCACATCACCACACCTCACTTTCTCCGCACTTCACTCACTTTGTCCGCACACATACACACACACACACACTCAGCTATACTTACCACCGGCCCTGCATCACCCGCCTAGATCCTCAGTCGACATGTCGCCGCCCCCGAACTACTCGATCAAATATCGCATCCAAAAAGTCTCGCCAAACTTCCCGGACGCCATATTGGATCCAGTCGTCCGCGGGCGCCGACATGTCAACTCAGGATCCAGCCGGCAGGGAAGACGCAGGGTCGGAGCTAACTATAGCGAAGTGTCTGTGTGTGTGTGTGTGTATGTATGTATGTATGTGTGTGCTGACCACTCTGCCCACGCTGCTGGGCTGACAACTCTGCCCACGCCACTGTGCTCACCAATCTCACCGCACTCACTGCTAACCACTGAGCCACCCCACTCACTGCTAACCACTGAGCCACCCCACTCACTGCTAACCACTGAGCCACCCCACTCACTGCTAACCACTGAGCCACCTGTATACACACAATTCATTTCACCCCACTCCCCTAACCATTAGTAAATATACTATATATGGATTCCAGACTACCCGATTCTTTCGAATCGGCCCGCCATCTATAATATATATATATGTGATTATATAGGAATTATCAGCATTATGTATGTGATTATGTATAAATTAGTGAGTCGCGCCTATTCTGCAAGGACTCGCAACGGCCGCTTGGCGGCCATTGCGAGTGAGGCTTTGCAAATCAGTGGCGCCGGCAATGCTTCACAGGTCGCGTGGGCACTACGCCCACGCCCACAACGACGGAAACAGCGTCGAAACTTACGGAAGTGCGTTAGGGAAATTATATATTACATACTGATAATCTATTATATAATTGCCGTAGCGACTTCCCTCGCACACGCAGCTACCTCCGTGGCTTTGTTCGTGGATGCGCATCGCCCACGCGACTCACTCGCAATGCCCGCGAAGGGGGCGTTGCGAGTCGTTGCAGCAGCCCGAGCAATGCCCTATACACAGATTCTAGAATCCCGATGCAATCGCATCGGGCTCACAGCTAGTAATTAATATGAATCACTGAACTCCATATTGGATTTTATGAGAGCTGAATATTTCCAGGACTCTATCAAGGATCAACCATGTATAGGATTGTTAACCTATTCAGCGAGAAGGCCTGTATTCTTCTGTGTGATGTCCTTTGTTTTTGGAGTAAAGGTTGCATCTACATGCTAAATGGATATTGGCCCTGCAGCCTCCTGGACGATACAGGAATACACATCCTCTGTGTTGATCTTGAAAGCAGACGCTGTTTGCCACCTAATGTCTTCTACATATGTATACAGCCTTTATGGGTTTGGAGTATTGGCCATTGCTCCTCAGGTAGACATCCCGTCTCCGGCCTATGGAGATGTATATTGCTACATAATGCTTGTGGTGTTTTGAATGATAAACCAATTGTTCTTCAGATGGACATCTTGGAGCCAGCCAAAATGGTGGTAAACCCATCTTATACAAGACTTTCTTTCCTAATACAAGGACACCATCCGCAGGCAGGTGATTACCACTGCGATCAATGATGAGGTTCCTATTACTGGAGGATGATCGGATATACTTGCCACAGAAGATACTGAAGAAGGGCGGAGTCGTGGGTTGTATGTGGGTGTGGATGTGAAATCTTTACTATAAATGGAGGTGGAATCAAGACACTCTCTCTTTTCTACTTGGGATGCACCATGGAATAGGACTATCAACATCTGGCCTTAAGTATCACCCCCATATCTCCTCTATATCTTTCCTGTAACTCTTCCTTCTGTCTCTCTCTAACCCTTGAATTGCTATAGGGATAGTTAGATCACCAATATAGTGTGCCTGTGTGTATATTTAGGTAACGTGGGTATTAGTAACTGGGGGTGTTTTACATATTGTAACAGTAATGGTAGTGTATTAATTATCGTGCTATCAAGAATACCGTATATACTCGTGTATAAGCCTACCCGTGTATAAGCCGACCCCCCTACTTTTGCCCCCAAAAACTGGGAAAAACTTATTGACTCGCGTATAAGCAGAGGGTGGACTCCAGCACAGGTATACAACCCCCAGCAGTGAGGTATACAGCCCCCAGCAGTGTGGTATACAGGCCCTCCCAGTGGTATACAGGCCCCAGTAGTATGGTATACAGCCCCCAGCAGTGGGGTATACAGGCCCCCCCCAGTGGTATACAGGCCCCAGCAGTATGGTATACAGCAGACCCCCAGGGGTATATACAGCAGGCCCCAGTGGCACTCGCCCCCCTCATCGCGCCGGGTCACGTGAGACCGGAACACAGCGCGCTATGATGACTGCAGGACCCGCGGTGAAAAAGACCCTGGATGGTAAGATAATGCAGCGTGGGGGCTCTGCAAAGTGTGGGGGCTCTAAACATGATGGGGGGGGCTAGTGCCACTGGGGGGCTGCCTGTATACACTGGGGGACTGTATGCACGGCTCCCCCTGCCGCTGTGATGGGCGGGGGGAGGCGTGCATATCTAATGAGCGGCCCCACGTGACGGGCCGCTCAGTCACCAGCCTCCCCCGCCTCCTCCAGCCTCCCCACCATACCTTACTGTGTTGACCCGTGTATAAGCCGAGGGGGTGACTTTTCAGCCCAATTTTTGGGCTGAAAAACTCGGCTTATACACGAGTATATACGGTATATATATTATTGTTGTAGACTTTTTGGGTGTGATTAATAAATATTCATTTATTACAACAGACTTGTTTTCATTAAGTAGTCGGTATATACATAGTTAATCAGCATAGGAACAGAAAGCGGTAAGGAAGGGAAGATTCTGGATATCGGCGATCGTAGTCACAACCGACAATAATAACTGATAAACAGAACCAGCCCTACAACACAGAGCAACAAACACCTCCCTCTTCTATCTCTCCCGCTGAGATTTTCAGTGACTGACTTCAGCACTGGGAAAGGGTATGGGAAGGGTGGGGGGGGGGGGGGGGGGGGACGGGACTCGGGGTAAAGGGAATACCAACTTGGGTAGGCATGAATATTATCATTAACATGCATTGCTGACTAGTCAGCAGTGCAAGTAATAGACTGGACTTGTGCAGCCAGCTGCCTGCAGGGTGTGAAGATGCTTAAAGCAGGAAAACTAAAAGGGTACAGTAATGATTTCTACAAATTATGAAAGTGCTATCCAGGCATTCAAGGGGGACTATTCGTATCACTGAAAAAAAAAAATCAGAGGCATGCTCGCCTCCCATCACTCTATGGAGGGAGCACAGTGTGACACAGGGTTAAGGTACTGTTACACAGGCCGACTTCGCGCACAACATCGCTGAAAAGTCACGGTTTGAATGATGTTGAAACGACATCGTAAGTGCATCGTTGCGTGTAACCGAACGATTCAACTACAATAAATCGTCAGAGTTGACAGGTTTATGAACATGTTCAAAAACCTGACGATTTCAACTCAACCAACGTGCTGCATCATTTTTTGTGATAACGATGGTTTTAGCAACTTCAGTGATCGTCAAACCAAGCCCTTAGGCGTGCCTGGGCGTTGTGTTGTCTGCGCCGATTGGTTGTCACTACTGCGTTCCGATTGGCTGCCGTTGTTTATGAACAAGGCGCCATATTTGAAGATAATGTGCTTTCATCAGTACACTCATGTACTTGTTTATTTTGGATCCATGCAGTAAAACACATTTAACACATTCAATACATGATTATGGCATCAATGGCAAAACGTCATAGGTTAATAATATGTTCTTAATGTGTATGGAAAGAGGCAGACAACCATGGGTCACGCAGCAGTGTTGCAGTTTCACAATTTTGTTACCGCATGAGCGTCTCCGAAAAGGGCGACCACTGAATGTGCTGGCGTCTCCTTTGCGGACGCTCCAGCGCCCTCGGCGTAACTAATGTGCGGCGTAACATCATGGTGTTGTCGTTTGTACCGCCCAGTCTTCATGCTGCCTACTCTGCCCCAGCATAAACATGGCTGCTGCACGCCGCTCTGCACCCCGGGGAGATGCGGAACTGATGCTCCTCATCAGCATCTGTGATTGGCAGGACTTCTGCTACAATTTGCAACATGAGCACCCAGTCCTGCATAAACAGGCAGTGGTCCAGAAAATATCCAGGGCACTTCGGAGAAAATTGGGGGTAGAGAGGACAACTCGGCAGATAAAAGAAAATAGCGGCCATAAAATATAAGTCCAGGGACAGCATTACCACGTTACATGCTCGGCTGCAGATAATGCGTGGCGAGTAATTACAAACCCACATACAGCCATGGTTCATGACAACACAAATCACACAACTTGCATCACATGGAAGTGTACCCTGTGTTCATGTGCAGGGGGTGCAGAGAGGGGCATGAAGAGCCAGCCTACACTCATGTGTATTGCATGTAACACACTCTACATTGTAGTGTAAGCAGACCAACACCACACAGAGCTGTGTAGCAAGCATTTAGGCAGCATGGCCACATTGTACATTATTTAGGGCCACACAACAGACAATGTGACTATGGTCCTCCTTGCTTGGATGTCCCAGCCCATCCCCCGCTTCACCTAGGCCACATGTTTGGTTGACCAATGATGACACTGTACGATACCAACTCCTTTTATTATAATTATAAGGGTACTTTAGTGTGGTACTCATCACCCTCATCAATGACAACTAGGAGTTCCTCTACGTGGATGTGGGGATGAACGGGCGTGTGTTGGCACACACCTCGTTTGGTCAAGACCTTAGGAACGGTCGCTTCAACTTGCCCCCAAATGACGACACCACTGAACATCAGAACTTTACATTTGTGGGGGATGAAGCCTTCCCACTTCAGGTCAACCTACTCAAGCCATATCCCCAGAGAACTCTCACCCCTGAGCAACGACTTTTCAATTACCGGCTATCCCGGGCACGTCGTGTGGCTAAAAACGCGTTTGGGATCATGGCCAACAGATTCCGCTTGTTTCATACTGCTTTAAATATGAAACGAATCTATTGACACAGTAGTGATGGAGTGTTGTGTGCTACATAAAACACTCCATCATACATGCCAGCAAGTTATGTGGATTCAGTGGACCCCGCAACTGGGGAACTCATGTCAGGGGAGTGGCATGGAAACTACCCTGGCATAGCGCCACTCCAGCCTTGAGCCAGGGCCGTAGCCAGCAGGATGCCAGGTCCAGCAGAGACAGCAACTGCTCCTAATTCAATGGCCCTGGGGCAGTTGCCTGACAGCACCAAGTGGTTTAAGGAGTTTGTAATGTGTTTTGTAACCACAAATATATGTTGTGTTGACATTTGACTTTTTCATTTGTTATTCTGTTGAAAACATTGAAATTTTGTGATGGGTCCATTTTATTTCAGGACAATTGTCTGATATTTGTGTGCCAATAACATTGAACTTTTTATTCTGTCTTGTGCTGATGTTTACTTTTGTGGCCACACTAAAAATGCATCTTCTGATCAGACAAACGTGTGTCAGTATATTCTGTCTACATAAGGGCAGTAGCACATAGCATTAGGCTGTGCTCAGAGGTATCACACAAAAATGGGAGTAAAGGGTCCCTGCTGCCTTGTCTGGAAATGTCCAGTACACAGGTAAAGGCCTTTGGGCCACACTGCTCTCTGCGTCTCCCTCTCCATATAAATGGATTTACACATGGGTCTCTGTACACTAACATATAGTGCCATTGCGAAAACTGATCACATATCTACCCATCAGTACACACATACATGTATGCACACACTTCATGCATGCAACGTAATATACATACACATACACATGTACATAGGGTTGTGTGTAGCTTACCTACGTCAACACAACACAACACAACACATAGCCATACATATTTTCAACAACACTGCACCACACTAGCGTTCCTGTCTGCCAGTTTCGCAACGCTGCATTGTCTTGCACAACCCAAAACAAATGTCAAAACAATGTAATGGCGAGATGGTAGAAAGGGCAAATTCATATATGTAGTCATCTTGCCAGACACTGGTGACCAATGGTAACGCAGTTGTGGCGACAAGAGTGGTAGGGGCGTGGAAAAACACACTGGCACGCCTATCTCCCAGCCTATGTGAAACACTACGGCCACATTGAGGCGAGAGTTGTGCTGTGTGACACCGCGATAATGTCCGCCAACATCGCTCACGGTGTCGTTCCAGCGATGTGGGAGTCGCAGGGTGGTTTGTGTTCGTAGACAATATCTGGACGTGCGACATCTCACCAGTGATGTGGAAACGATGTCAAAAACGACCACGCTCCTGTGAAAAATCGGTGCCGACATTGACTAAACGCCACGACGTTGAAACTGACTCAGACTTTGTCCTGTGACATCAAGACATCACACCTGGAACCTCCTGTGCTGAATTTATACTGCAACATCCCAGGAGTATGCATGTTTGTCATTGTATACCACCCCTTTAGATGCAACGTTGGGCTACTCCTTTAAATTTGAGTGATGTGCCTCAAGCAGAGTAAGGCGGGCGTCACACGCTACGATATATGCAAACATATCGCTGGAAAGTGCCTGAATTTGCATCGCTCCTACGACGTCGTTGCGTGTGACAGCATGATGTCACTAGCGATAAGTGGTCAGATAGTTAATCACAGATATGGGAACCGGACCCCATATCACACGATGTCGATCATCCAATCTGCTGCACCGTTCTGTGTGACACCGCAATAACGATCTCCTTTATGATTTCTCCTATTCACATCATTGACAAGCATCAATCGCTGGTTGTGTGAACGATACCTGCATGTAACATCACTGCTGCGTCCTGAACGTTATCTACACATGTGACACCTCACCAACGATGTTGTCTATGAGCGCGCACCCCTGAGATCGTTATGGAGTTCCCTCACAAAATCGTAGTGTGTGACGCCCGCCTAAGGGAGATTTTTTTTGTAACATGAAGCGATGTGTAATTTATTGAGCATGGTGATGCAAAAACAATGGAAGGTTACGGATCGCACAAAAGGCTATTGTAACTGTGTAAATAGGACAAGAGTGGAGTAACTACATATTGCAGTCTAAAAATATTGAAGATTGCATCATCTTCCATTTGTAAAACAATTGTCCTGTGAATAATTTTTCAGCATTGTCTGCCCATTGTCAATTTTCTCTAAACTTCAGGAATACAGTCTATTAAAACACAGCATTAAAAGGGAATCAACTCAGGTTTTTTATAAGTAATCTGATGAAATCACAAGGTCAGGGCATCACCTATTAGGCTGTGTGGTAGTTTAAATAAAAAGGAGTGCTTTATCACCAGGAAATCATCACTTGAGAACTGATTCATCCCAGCCCCAGCAATGATTAGCAGCTCAGTGTCAATATACAGTGTACTCAGGAAGCTGGTGTTGGTGGGTTTAGCATTCTGAGCGCCGCTACATCCAAGAACGTAGTTTACAGATTGAAGCAATTGTGATACATGATTGGATTCAGGGTCTCTCTACATTATGCTGCTCAGAGGAAGTAGTGAAAACGTGACAGATTTTTGTTTACCACCCGTTTCACTCAAACTCAAAACTGGTCATTTTTGAGTCTTCAATATCTGAGCATCCAATGCTATGACACCAATGTCTGCTGCGAGCAAGAGCAGAGCGTCATCCACTGAGATCCGACTCTCACATGCTGAATCGGATGACCAGTACGGAGGAGAGCGAGAGATTAATTTCTCCATCACCAGTCTGGGCATATCTGACTGCAATCAGAGGACATCAGATCAGTTTGATGTTTCACACACTTTCCCTCCCAACACCCCCCACCTGTATGGGAACGTGTGGTCCAAGACTCGCTGCTAGTCCCAGATTTCTTCCTTTCCTTGGTCTGATAAAAGGTACCGTCACACGCTGCCATATCGCCGGCAGGATGGTTGGCAATTCCCGATTTCGGCGATGTGGAAACCACATTGCATGTGCGTAGTGGCTTGTGACTGGGCGATTCTATAGCGAGAAATCGCCGGTGAAGAGTCTCCTGATATCACTGCAGTGCTATCAGTGATATCAGGCGACATCCATCAGGCAATCTCAGCACTACATGGCGTATGACAGAGCGATAGCAATGTAGAAAGCGAACTCAGACATTCTGGAATCAATTCCGGAGGCGTTCCTGAGCGTGCCGTTTTCCACGCCCCGTCTGCAGCGATTGGTGGCTTCTCCTGCGTTCCCATTGGTTGCCCGTGGCAAAGGCGCCATATTTGATGATCTGTGCGTTCTTCAGCAGACTCGTCGTCTTCTGCCTCCCAAGTGTCTGGAAAGGCATTCAAAGTACAAGCATTATGGACTAGCACATCAGAAGGATATTGCATGTATGATGTTGGCAGGTCCTGACTAAATGAATCATCCCCAGATAATGACGCTTGGTGTATGATTTAATACACAGAAATATATACATGTTTAATTAGTCAAATCCTAATGCTGGTGGCTGAAATATCCAAACAAACATGTTGAGCACACACAAATCGCAAACTACATGTGCCCCCAAATTACATACCAACGCACGTCCGTCACCCTGCGGTTCATTCTTGATTTACTTTGGTGGCTGCATGGCATCCCTGAAAGACTCGCCACTCTGTTGCGCCTTAAGGTGCCTGGCCCGTCAAGTCTCCTCTGCGTAACCAGCGTGCGCTATGACATCATGTCCTTGTTGAACATTGGATCCTGCCTTCCAGGTACTTTCCCTTCCCTTGCAGAGATAGCGATGGCGTCAGGACAGAGAGCTGCAGCATAGGACAAGCCAGAGCTGCTCATCCTAATTGACATCCTGGACAGCTGGGATTATTGGTGACACCATAGTCACCAGCACCCACGTTTACACAAGCAGGCCACCCTGCACAAAGTGCAGAGGGCCCTGCCGAGACGACTGGGTGTGAACCGCACCACCCAGCAGATCCAGGAGAAGGTGGCAGACTTGAGATACAAGTGTCCAGGGCGTATTGCCAACCTGCGGGCACGGATGAGGCTGTGTGGTAATTGCAATACACACTACTGCATCCCAACACCAAACAAACATGTAGCACCCCATGGAAGTGTAGCCTGGCAGATGATGTTGAGGCTTCATCCCTCTGCATCTGCAGGGTGTGCAAAATGCAACATGAAGGTGCAGACTACATTACTATGTGTTGGCATTGTTGACTTCAACATAGCTATTTTAACAGGAGCTCAACACACATAGCTGGCTAATAAGGCTCAACGCAACATTTACATCTTGTAAGTGATGTAATGGCCACCATTACACAGACAGCCAATATCTGCGTGCTGTCTGACATACAGACTGCCACACCATGTTGGTGTGAATGGCAATATAGCCTAGACATACATAAATGTATACTGCCACATGACCACTCCACCACCTGTTACGTGTGTGCTCTGTACATTAGGCTTGATGTATATGGATGTGTCATTATTATTGTGTAGTAACGTAACACTGTGGTCCGTTGGCGAATATGCCTTAATTACTCCCCGGGATCCACAACATAGGTCTGCACACACAACACTATTGTCCTAATGGTGTGTGTCCCAGCCACTGTCATGGTCACCATTATATGCATCTGTGCACTGCATGGCAACGGCCATGTACAGATATGCCCCAGCAGCTGACATCACTTTGTGCAAACCACCCAACAGGTACATGTTGACTGAAGTCATTCCTCACACTCATAATAAGGACATTTGTGTTGTTCTATGTTGTGGTGATGTAGCAAATCAATGAATAAATGCAATGTTCAACCTAACAGGGGAGGCAGAAAGGCCGCAACAACACCCATCACCTGCGGCAACCCCACCAGGCCCCAGACATCCACACCACCTGCAAGCCCACCATCACCTTCTCCTGGAAGGGCAACATCACCAGCCGCTGGGAGTCCTGCCTCAGGAGCAGCTCACAGCACCCCTTCTGCACCTTCCACCCCAGCCTCTGGCCCACAAATCCCATCATTAACACCACCTGGAAGGGCACCAAGAGGCCCACCCGCAGGCCCAGGAGCCACACACGAGCGGCAGCAAGCGCCGGCACCTCCTCCCACCCCTCCACCCAATGTAGCTAGCCCAGTTGGCAGCCCTGCCGGGGAATGGTCCCCACAGGGTGATAGTGAGCCTGGTTGAGGTGGGGCTGATTGATAATTATTATAATACTAGATGGGTGCCCGATGCACAATGCATCGGGATTCTAGCAGAGCGAGTCTCTGACTCGCAATGGCCGCTTCGCGGCCAATGCTTCGCGCTGCTAAGGCGACTCGCCATGCCCGCTGCGCGGGCATAGCGAGTCGCCTTAGAGCGACTCGCAATGGCCGCTGCGCGGCCAATGCTTCGTTCATATCCACATGACCACGCTGACTCGCAGCGAGTGCGGTCTCAAAAGGGGCACTCGCTGCATTCGTGATTATATAATAGATGGGCCACACTTAACAAGATTGGTGCTTACAATTTGGCCTGTCTCAACAGGACAATGCTTTACTGATGTATTTTCTTATGGCTAAATGCAGATGGCACAGCAGCTGTAGGCTGTTGCCCTGGAACAGCCTCACCACCACCCGAAAGGGAAGTGCGGGATGATGTCCAAAATCGTAAGTATGGTTACACATGCACATAACATTGTACTACACAGGAAAACATATTCCTCATGTTTATTTACCCCAAAAAAAAAAAAGGGATTGACAGTTATTGTTCAAATCCCACAACAGTATTTGGCCTCTTTGATATACACAGAGGTGCAGG
This sequence comes from Allobates femoralis, assembly GCA_033576535.1. Lineage (NCBI taxonomy): Eukaryota > Metazoa > Chordata > Amphibia > Anura > Aromobatidae > Allobates > Allobates femoralis. The sequence continues at coordinate 789,278,332 of JARQOC010000003.1, read as the reverse complement.
ACTTTGTAGTCTAACCAGCTTTGCCAATACAACATCTGTCAGCCACAATAACGTGTGACAGGTCACATTGCCCTTGAATGTGCACACTGTACTATCAATACACAGAAGGGCTGCACATAGCCACCCCATCAAAGTATGGAGCACAGTCCAACATTACCTAATGTAACCTGGACAATATCACACATCCAATGGGCAAACCACTACTTACAATCATTGTATGGAAAACAACACAAACATTTGTCAAGGTCCGGGTACACACTTGTAGACCCATGTAGGGCAGATAAGTGTTGGAACAAGGCATATATAAATCGGATTATGACGGCATCACCACTTTAAGCGTAGGTGCAGGCAGAAAATATACTTACAATTACGGTTATCTGCCGCGACAAGGCATAGTCACACCTAGGGGCCAAAGGGATGTACCATATGTCAAAATGTGTACCTTACCATGTGATAGTGGTTATGTGGGCTATACAAGTGACACATCCTTGCCCAGTCCTACAACATAACAGGTACACACCAATAAAGAGTGATTATTTGTGGGCAAAAATTTAATAACATTAAAACAAAAAAATCAGATACCGTGCATCAAACACAAAAGCATAGCAAAACATACAAACATAAATGTTGGTAGCATCTCTACTCATGTACTGTCTCCGACATGGGTTGTAGCCCCATATCCCTCAACAGTAGGCCAAGTCAGGAAGGGGAGGTGGGGGGGGGGGGGGGGGTGTTGTCTAGGGCCACTGGACACATCCTTGAGTCGGTCCGAGGCTGCATAGGGCCCAGACAATGCGACAGTGACGCCTGCCCACTGGGTATGGCAACGTAGGCAAATGGCGTCAGTGCCTTGTCCTCAGCCGCCTCCAGGACCTGAAAGATGAGCCCCTCAGCTGTTCTGCGCTGCTCTTTGTCCAGCCTGGGCACCCGTTCATCAACAAAAAGCCCAATCCCAGTGTTGTGCTGATTTTGCGCAAGGAGCAGCACCATCCTCTCCCACATACCCAGCTCAGTCGTTGGAGGTTTTGTGGGGCGACGTAGTGTTGTGGGGCGACGTCGTGTTGTGAGGCGACGTCGACTTATGACTGAGCTGGGTTCTGGGTGCTGCCCTGCCGCACTGGGACCAGGCACAACCTCCCCCGCAGCTGTTGATGGGGGAGGTTCATCCACGGGTGACCTCTCTTGGCTGGACTGCAGCTCTGGAGGCTCCTGTAAAGAAACACAAATTGTTAATACATAAATTTGGGGCAAGATGACAAGTGTATCTAATTACCAATAAACAGCTGCAGCATGACCAAGCCAGTGTACAAGGTTAACACAAACATTGCACATATGAAAGCAAGACTATTGAACAGTGAAAAGTGTGAAGTCAACGTACCTGAGGATAGAAGATGGTACATTGAATGTGTTTGTGTTGGTTTGTAATACGGCTACTTTTGGTATATTTTTTGTTTACATTTTAATATGATTTTGCTTGTTTATTTTTTTATCTTATGGCCATTGTTTGAGGTGACATTTGTATTATTTGTGTGATGTGAACACTTGTTTTGTTCTATTTTTTTTGCATGTTGTATTTTTTTTTTTGTGAACACATTCGATAAAAACAATCTGATCAGAACTACCTGTGTGTCTTTACTTGTAACTACATGACAGTTGCACATAGCATTATGCTGTGCAAAAGGGTATGAGAGACCACAATGATGTTCCTGGGTCCATGCTGCATTGTGTACACAGGTCCAAGACACACACACACACTGCTGTGACTGTCTCCCTGTCCATATTATATGGATTCACACATGGTTGTGTGTCCACATACGAACATTTGTATAGTGTTTGTTGTGGATGGAGGTAGACATTATCCGAACACACACGTCTGCACACACACAGTTCAGCCTGGACTAGACACAATCCATGCACATGTCCATACTGTTTGCCGCTTATTGACGTCACCAGACGCACATAGCCATTCATAGTGTAATCCACAGAGCAACAGACGAGCTGTCCTGTGTGGCACTTTGGCGTTGCCTAAGTGTATTACAGGAGCCGCAACACGACATGAGCGTGCAGTAGCGACATAGTAGAAAGGGCAAATGCGTCATGTAGTGGGTAGACTTCCAGACAAGGCTGACCAATGGTAATGCAGTGGTTTAGGCCAATCCGAGTGGTAGGGGAGCGGTGTAACAACACTCAGGCACGCCCATCTCCTCGCCGTGGCCAAACTCTACGTCCACATTGCTGATGTGGTGGCGTGTGACGTGGCGATGTGAGAAGGGAAGATCGCTTCCGGTCTTGGTCAGCCAATTTCCGGAACGCAGAATCGCCGGCGATCGCACGCGAAATCGGTACGTGTAACAGCTCCACAGCGTTCTGAAAAAAAGTGCTCAAAACGTGTACGCTCACATCAAATAGCCATCGATATGGAAGCCATATAGCGGCGTGTGACGGCAACTTCAAGGCCACGTTACACACACACACACGTGACCAACTTCTGAACAGATGGTTGCAGTAAAATCATGGACACATTTGTACACAGCCACAAAATGTAACAATTTGTCCATGATTTCACTGCAACCAGAGATCTGTTCAGAAGTTGGTCACATATCTGCGTGTGTAACGTGGCCTTTAGAGTTGAGGGAGACTCACAGATCGGTCCTGCTTCATTGACCAACATTGGTCTGAGTGCAATGCAAGATTTTCTTTGTCCAATTCATGGGCTCGTGTGCGCCCGGCCTAACAGATTTATATGCACAAGTAGTTGTCGATATTTTTCTCAAGGAACATCTTTTAATCCGTAATGGCCAACACCTGAGTTATTTTTCCAGTGCCAGAGTGGCGCTTAATGCAAGCCCCCTGGTTTTATACTCACCCTTTAACTTTCACCTTTATGCAGTGTCGCTCCAGTCCCATAGCACCATCTTGTGATCACAACTATCGACTGTTCAGAAGGCAGAAGTTACATCAAAAGCACTTAATGCATCTGAGAGCTATAGGGAGGCATTCATAGAGCTGTATTGAGTTATGACCTCAGGTGCACTCCATGAAACACTGGAGCTACTGGCAGGTCATAAACTGGAGGAGAAGACTGACCAGGGCAACAGCAATAGGAGGTGATGATGCTCGAAGACTAGTATAAGACCAGGGTAAGGGGACTTCAATTTAAAGCACCACTAGCTGTTTTTTTCTTTAATCTGTAAAAAGTAATATTAACTACTGAAGATAAGCAAGAACACAAACACACACACCCTTTTGCAATTATCACCATAAATCTAAGAAAATCCCACAAGGGAAAAAAATAACACACACACACACACACAATAACAAAACTTACCTCTATAGCAATGATCACATACACCACCAAAAATAAAGGTTACACCAAAATACCACATCAAATCTCAATGAATGAATTACTCCAGTTGTAGATCTTTATTCTCAATACATTCCACTATGTAATAAATATAAATTAAAATGGAGTTTGATATCCCATGGAGGTCTGGATTTGTAATCACAAAGTGGAAAATCAAAATTACAGGCAGACCCAACGTCAGTGGAAATGAGTCAAGACAAGGAAAGGAGTCTCAATGTGTGACCTCCATGTGCCTGAACAACTTCCCAATAACGTCTGGGCATGCACCTGATGAGGCAGTGGATGTCCTCACAGACCTGGATAAAAGCATCAGTCAACACCTGACGAGTTTGAGTTGCTGTGTGGCGTTCGTGGTTGGAAAGACATGTCCCAGACGTGGTCAATTGGATTTAGATCCAGGGAACGGGCAATCCAGTCCATAGCATAAATGCCTTTATCATGCAGGAACTGCTGACACTTCAGCCACATGAGGCCTAGCATTGTCATGCATCAGAGGGAACCCAGGGCTCAACTGCACTTGTATGTGGTCTCAAGCTCATACCGGCATTTAAGAGGAAGTCAGGGTACCTCTGGCTAGCACTTGTAGGGCTGTGAAGCCCTCCAAAGAAATGCCTCCCTACAACACTACTGACCCACTGCCAAACCGGTCATGCTGGAGGATGTTGCAGGCAGCAGAACATTCTCCATGATGTCTCCAGACTGTCACATGTGCTCAGTGTGAACCTGCCCTCATCATGAAGAGCAAAGGGCAGCAATGTTGGATGGGCCAATCTTTATGTTCTCTGGCAAATGCCCATCATCCTGCACAGTGTTGGGTTTCAAGCACAACACCCACTTGGGGACATCAGGTCCTCATTCCACCCTCATGGAGTCAGTTTCTGACAGTTTGAGCAGACACATTGATATGAATGGCTGCTGGAGGTCATTTTTGCAGGGCTCTGGCACTGTTCCTCCTTGCACAAAGAAGGTAGCTTTCCAGCTGCTGGGCTGTTGCCCTCCTACGGCCCCCTCCACGTCTTCTGGTGTACTGGCCAGTCTTCTGGTATCTGCTCAATGCTCTGGACATTGTGTTGACAGACAGTTACACCCCCTTCTTGCTACAGTTCGCATTTGTGAACCATCCTGGATGAGCTGCTCTACCCGAGCAACTTCTGTGGGTTATAAACATCACCTCATGCTACCTCTAGAGGCGAGAGCAGTGACAGAATGCAAAAGTGACCAAAAAAAAAAACAGTCAAAAAGGAGGAGAACAGAGAAATGGGCTGTGGTGACCACCTGCAGAACTGCTCCTTCATTGGGGGGGGGGGGGGGGGGGGGGAAGGGTCTTGTTCCTATCATTTATACCTGTTGTCTGTTCCATTTGCACAACAGCAGGAGAAATTGATTCAGGGTTTCATAACTGGACAGGATTATTTCACATAAGTGTGATACACACCTTTCTGCAAGTGTTGTCCGCTATATTCAAATGGATGCCTTTTTACTTTCCAATTTAATAGAAGTCTTGAAGGATACTACAGCAGGTCTGGTCATAAAAATATAAATTACGTTATGCAAGGCTGATCTACATACGTTAAATAGAGCTTTCAGAGTGTTTATATGGGGGTACTGGGAGATCACGAATTGGACTGATGAAATTGCAGGCTCGAAGAGAAGAGGGGGGCATAAATTTGCCAGATATAGGGCGGTATAACCTAGCAGCAAACTTAATATACACTATTAACTGGATGAAGGGGAAGTCCCACTACACCAATGTGGAACTAGACCGAGCCCTAAGTCCGCCTATTTCATTGACTGCATTGATGCACCTAAGTAATGAGAGGCTTCCTGCCGACACACCGTTTATCCTACCATTTGGCAAACGATAAAGGCATGGAGGAAATCCAGGAAGATATGCAGTGTGGGGGCAAGGTCATCACCTTTCATACCATTTCTAGATAATCCAGACTTTTTAGGGGGAAAGCCATCCCCGTTCTACTTAGATTTAGCAACACAAGGTTGTACAATGGCAGTTGATTTGATGGACAACAAATTCCCATTACTTAACATCGCAAAACAACGCTTCCCGATTTTTAGGGATAGACCCTTCCTATTCTTACAGGCAAGAAGCTTGGCCCAAAAAGGCAAAGAAAGTTAGACAGGAGGAAAGGGGGAAAAAAATGAACAGCTTTGTCAGAGGTGCTATAACACAACCAACATCAACAAGTTACATATACACACTATTGCGACAGGAGTGGTCGTGGGATGGAGACAATACGGGACCAGCAAAGTGGGCATTGGAACTTGGTGACAACAGTCAAGGACATAGTAAGCGCCACAGACAAACAACGACGAATTATTGGCTCCAGCAGTTACACAGATATGGCCATGTTGATTCTACATAGAGCCTACATAACACCACTCATTAAATCTAAAATGTCCCCCCTAGGACAAGTCAAATGTGCAAAATGCAATACAGAAAACACGGATATACTGCATCATATGTGGGGATGTGAGAAGATCAATAGACTTGAGGTCAACGCATGAGGACATTCAGAGGAGGTGGAGTACGGTTTCCATTAACTCTGCAATGGGAAAATCTTCAATATTTTAGACGATGACACAAACACCTTCTTCAAAATATAAAAGCCATGCTGATAATGTGGGCATCAGCAGTCAGAAAAAGTATCCTACAACAATGGCTGAGTCCAGAGGTTCCAGCTAAGGCCCTTATACAATCCAAGCTAATGTTTGTCCGTGTGGACTGGCTGAATGCATTGACGGATAAGGAGAAACTGGTGGGGAGATTTCTAGATGCATGGTCAGTGTTTCTTCCATTGCTAACTGACTAGGTCAGGTGTCCGCTTAGAAGTCAGTCTGAGGCTGGCTTCACACTTGCAGATGCATCTGCAGCGTTTTGCAGATGCATCTGCAAGTATCAGCATGCAGACCGCGGCCGTGGTGTGAATGCTCTCATTCATTCCTATATGTGAGCTGTAAGCAGGCGTATGCCTGCTTACAGATCACACTCTCCCGCCCGCACTATGGACGCGAGATGTTGCGTCCATAGTGCGGGCGGGAGTGTGTGATCTGTCAGCAGGCATACGCCTGCTTACGGCTCACATATAGGAATGAATGAGAGCATTCAGACCGCGGTGCGCCCTATTATAAACATAGGGGCCGCGGTCTGCATGCTGATACTTGCAGATGCATCTGCAAAACGCTGCAGATGCATCTGCAAGTGTGAAGGCAGCCTGAGACCACTCAATGGTACCTTCTTGAGAGGATTGGGGGTAAAACTCCAATACCACCTTAGAGTTAGAGGGAATGGGGAGGAGGGGGTGGCGAAGGGATTCATGTAGGGCATAGTTCGAGTTCTTATTACATTTTTGTATAGACAAGTCCATTATGCTGATATACATTATATTGGCATACGACTAACATTGGAATTGTCGTTTATCAACACTGTTTTCAAAATCAATAAAATATGGTTTAAAAGAAAAAAAAAAAAATATAGATTACTTGAGAATTGGGTGGGGGAGATGTCAAAAATATACATAAAACACACCCCTTGGCAGGAAGGACAGTGAGTTTTGGGCTTTGCCAAGCCATCCTCCGCCACAGCCCAGGGCCCATAACACATTCACTGATGTTGTAGATGTGCTTTCCATGAACAGTTGTCATGTACAGTAGATTTGGCTACATTTAACCAAGCAGAATTTGTTGCGCTGTTAGACATGGTGTAAGATTTAAAATGCTAACTTTACTGTAAATTCAGTAAGAATGTAGCAAAAGAGGTTACCCTTTTTTTTTATTATTTGCATAAAAAGCCGCAGTTTTGTTTTATCTGTAAATTCCCTCCTCACTGTAGCATAAAAAAAAAAAAAAAAAAAAAAAAAAGATACTCAAGTTCCAGATGGGATTTGAAAACACAATATAGTCACATAGATCAGTACTGACATGTTTGATAATACTACAGTGCATTGACAAGGGTCACACAAGGATGTAAAGCCTCAGTCAGGCACTGAAGGACCAATTTCTTAGCCAAGCCAAGTCTGCACCATACATATTAGAGGTCATCTGCTGAGGCGGTGTACCAGAACCAGGTACAGTGCTCGTATGACTGGTGTAGTGGACAAGTTCCCTACATCACTGTACAGGCCATTTAAAATGGATTTCATAGGCGACAAACTCCCTTGAAGTTCAGGTGGGGACGTCCAACACCTGGCAAGACAGACCGAAATAAGCTCATGTGTTCTGGCCTCAGACTGATCGGCATCTGTCATCCCCTCCAGTGGGATCTGTTTGGCTGAGAATTTTGGCACATGAGGAGGTCACCAGTAGGCCTTTGTGGCTATGGCAGCCACCAGCACCATCATTAGCACACTGGAGCGCTGACACAGGGTGATCTCTCACCATGTCAAAGACCCCATATGACTCATTAAAAGTAGTATGTTAAAGTGCTGGGATCAGAGCAAGGTTCGATCCCCGCAGGAGCTTAGCTGTGATCATTTTGTACATTTCATGTCAGCAATAAGTTATATACCTCTCCATATCCTCCTACTGACTCCTCGGAGGCTCCGCTCTGGCCACTTGCACCATTTTGCAGTCGTTCAAGTAGTTCCAAGAGGGCAAAGTTTTTCTTTAGTCCCCAAACTCCAGAGTCTCCTGTTTATGAAGAAAAAGAAGTTACAATCTGTGCAAATATATTATCGAATGCTTACAACAAAGTCTCAATTAATTCAGACTTAGGCCCCCTTCACATCATGTTTTTTCCTGTCCATGGGGATCCTGTTTTTTGCATGACAAAACACGGACAGGAACAAACAGGCCTAGATTGTAAACTCCGGATGCCATTTCTGTGTCCGGATCAGTGATTGAGGGATCTGGATACAAAGAGCTGGGAGGAGCCAAGCCTGCAAAACAGTAAAGCAGGACTGACTTTCACTAAGTATCTACACACATTGCATTCTTTTTCGCAATGTGTTAATAAAAAAAAAAGAGCTCACCCCTCTGCAGTGTGTCCCGCGATGCGAGGCATCTACATCCAATGGCTGCAGGATGTTTGATCAGCTGACCGGTGGTAACCGATCAGCTGAAGTCACATGACTGCATCCGCTGAGCAGTTTAAATCGCCCACCGATCAGGGGGGGTGATTTAAACAGCTCAGCTGATCGGTTGTTGCCAGTCAGCTGATTTAACGTCCTGAAGCCATCGGAGGTAGATTCCTTGCATCGGGGACACTCAGCAGAGGGGTGAGTTTTTTTTTTTTTTAAAACACATTGTTTTGTTTAATTGTACTTTAACAGTGTATGTAGCTACTCTGCTAAAGTGAAATTACAGGAACAGAGCAGTTTAAGTACACTAAGGCTACTTTCACATTTGCGGTCCCCTCCGCAGCGTTCTGTGGAGGGGAGCCGCAATGTGACCGCAGCACTACAAGCCCCTATCTTTATAATGGGAGCGCACGGTGCTGCGCTTGACTGCGCATGACGGTGCGCACCCATTCACTCCCATATGTGATTTGTGCGCAGGTGGATGCCTGCGCACAAATCACCCAGTCTCGTCCGCACCAGAAATGCAACATGAGGAGCAGTCCTTGGTACTGTACACAAATTGTGTACAGTACCAGATGCTTTGCTAATGTAAGCGAGGAGCTGTCCCTGCTGCCGTGGTCCTGAAATCATAGCCGAGGGTTAGCTCCTGGTGTTTAAGTTTAGCTGCGCTGGCTGCTAAAATCGAGCAGGCAGCGTCCAACTCCAGCATCAGATTTGTCAGACCCAGCGGCATAGGCTCCCATGTTAGGCGGTCGCCGGATTGCCCTGGATCCGGAAGGATCCGATGTCCAATTTTAGCAGCCAGCGCAGCTAAACTTCAGCACCAGGAGCTTTCCCCCTGCTGTGATTTCAGGACCACGGCAGCAGGGACAGCGCCTCACTTACATTAGCAAAGCAGCTGGAACTGTATGCAATTTGCGTACAGTACCAAGGACAGCTCCTGAAGTCAGGAGCCGCTGCCATTTAATGTAATTTAAAACACAATTAGCGGCTTTTATTTAATAAATGTATTAACCCCTGCTGACCCAGTGTCATGCCACTGTGTTCAGGGAGTGTGAACACTCCCTGTACACATGCTGGCACCACACAATCAGTGTTTTAACCTTGTAGCATCCAGTTTATTAACCGCATATGCAGCCTTTGCTGCCGTCACAGCGGCACAAGATAATTTTAAACTGTACCGGAAAACCGGCAAATTCAAACTCCGCTGCTTTGACAGCCACAGAGTTTGAAGCTATTTTAGGCACATACGTGAAAATATTGCACAGTGTGCTGTATGGGTGCGAGATTTTCCTTGCTCCCATACTCATTAGCCCCTCGCACAACAAATATGCGTTCAGTCACAGCATGCTGCGACTCAACTCGCATTTGACTCGCAGTGCGCGTTCAGTGCAGGGGACACACACCAGTGTGCTCTACCTTATTGGGCAACATTGGTCCGAGTAATGAGGGTTTCCCTCGCATTGCACTTGCAAGAGGCACACGGATAGTGCGTCTTCAGCCTTACACAAAACGGAGGCTTTGCTCAAGTTCCTCAGGCAAGAACTCCAAGCTGATTTAAAAGTAATGATGGCTGAGTTTAAAGCAGAGATCAGGGGAGTATTACAGGACCTGGGATCTAGAATAGATAATCTGGAGCAGAAGCTGGCAGAACTTACCAAATCACATAATGAACTAATAGATGCTAATGAGGCTTTAGAAAATGAGGTTTCTCAAATCCACAACAAAACACTGGATTTTGAGAACAGATCCAGAAGGAATAATATTTGCATTCGAAGGATTGATTAATCTACTCCTGACAAAGGACTTGCCAAGTCTTCTGCAAAGCTTTATACATAGATTCCTTCTGCAGACAGCAAGGACTTAAGGCCACTTTACACACAGATATCTTTTACCAACTTCTGAACAGATCTCTGGTTGCAGTGAAATCATGGACACATTGTTCCATTTGTACACAGCCACAAAATGGAGCAATGAGTCCATGATTTCACTGCAACCAGAGATTTGTTTCGAGATCCTGTGTATTCTATCCACAATTAAAGGCCACTTTACACACAGATATCTGTAACCAACTTCTGAACAGAAGGTCTCAAACCAGATTTACCAAGAGATGTTAGTGCCCGCATTCATTTCTATACAATAAAAGGAGGAGACTTATGGCTGGTCTCAGGAAAACGCCACAACTTCCAGATAACTTGGCCCACCTGAAGGTATTCAGACTTGTCGGCAGGTACTTCAGCTCAGAGGGAGTATATGCTGTATACTACAGCCCTCAGAAAACAAGGAATAAAGTACCACTGGGGGTTACCCACGAAATTGAAAGTCTTTAAGGACAATGCCATAATTGCCTGCATATTGCCGGAAAAGGAGATTCAGCCTACATACCCAAATAACAGAAGCTCCTCAGGCACAGGGGAAAAAAAAAAAAAAAAAAAAAAAAAAAATTTATATGGACCTAGACTGGTTTACAGCATGATTGACTACTGCAGAGCTGTTCTGCTGCCTACTCCATTTGGTGCCTCTGTGGGCATCTTTGACTGGTTTCAACATCACCATAGAGTGTTTTATTTCACTCTTTCAAACTATTTTCTCACTTTTTTCCACTGTTTAATTTTGGAACTGTAAGGGGATTTCCTCTTATGATGAAGCAAAAATTTAGGTTTGATAACCCTGCATTTGTTTATAAAAGCAAATTTGTTTCCCTGCCCATCCTACCCATGATTGTCACTCATTTTGGAGCAATAGTTTCACATAAAGCAGTGCATAGTATTAATGCATATTTAGGTTATATCTACAAATGCCAATGGTTTGACCTCGCCAGGTAAAAGATCCATCTTCTGCAGGGCTGTGGAGTCGGTAAATCAAACCACTGACTCCAACTCAGACTCCTTTGACTCAGACTCCTTCATTCATGGCTCGTTTTTAAGTGATAAAATTATTGTAGGTCAATGGTAACATTAGGCTTTAATCATTATAATGACATAATAAAGATATTTAGATAGAACATAATTCATAATAATATTCAGCACATTCTGCATTGAACTACTAGACCCAATTCATTATATATTTTAGGAGTCGGAGCTGGAACATTTTCTACCGACTCCAACTCCGACTCCACCAAAATGGGCAGCGACTCCGATTCAGACTCCACAGCCCTGATCTTCTGGGAGAAAATTTGCAAAGAAACTGCTGATCTAATTTGTGTCTAAGGGTACCTTTACACGTCGCAACATTGCATGCAATTTCACTGGCAATTTGCCTGGTTGCAGTGAAATCATGGACACATTGTTCTATTTTGTTGCCGTGTGCAAATGGAACGATGTGTCCATGATTTCACTGCAACCAGCAAATTGCAAGTGAAATTGCATGCAATGTTGCGACGTGTAATGGTACCCTAAGGCTGCTTTCACACAGCATTTTTCTGTGATCCGTGGCTGTCCGTTGTAAAACGGACAGCCACGGATCCGATTTTGGCCCCATGTTAGTCTATGGGTACGGATCACATCAGATTTGCCCTTATTGGCATCCGATTTTTGTCGGATCCGATTCTGGCCGATTTTTGGCACAGCGGGTCAAATCGGACCGAATTGGATCCGACCTGATCCGTGCCAAATAACATGGGGCCTATGGAGCGCGGGTCCGAGGAAACAGCGGATGTCTCCTCGGACCCGATTTTGCTGTACTGAGCATGCTCAGTACACTAAAATCGCTTTGTGCCATCTAATATCACTTCTGCAATGTATATTCATATATTGCAGAAGTGATATCCAGTGAAATGAAAGGGTTAAAAATAAAAAAAATCTCTCACCTCTCCACGATCCAGTGCTGCCTCCACCGCTGTGCTTCTAGGACCGGGGTGGGGGGGGAGGGAACACAGAGAGGGTGGGGGGAAAGGGGGGAGGGAACACAGAGGGGGGGGACAGAGAGGGGACAAAGGTTACAGTATGGAGGGGGACGAGATGACAGGAGGAGCAGGGAGAGGATCCAAACTGATGCTGCACAATATCGGAATCGGATGCCTATTTGGCATCCGATTGCAGACATCAGTTATGATCCGTTGCTGTCCGAGGGTGCAGCAAAAAGTCTGATCCCCTCGGACAGCACAAAAAAGCTGTGTGAAAGCAGCCTAAGAAGCACACTTGTTTGTGCAGGACAATAATGCTCGACTAAAGAACTCTATATCCACATCAGTTTTTTTTACAAGCAACAAGACTAAAAGCTGGAGTAGCTATTTTAATAAGAGACTCCCTATCCTTTAAATTGTATGACACTACTAGTGATCCAGAGGGGAGTTCTTTAAAACACTAGGTACACGATTGTATCTCTATATGGCCAATTAGGCACCCGTTCTTATTTATCAGACAAACACAATCTGCTGTGTTACATTGCTGCTAGAGGAGAGATGAAATCACTGGTTTCAGAATATAACTTGCATGACATCTGGATATATATCTCCACAGCTCAGAGAGAACTCACATTTCTCCCTAGATTTAATTCCTAAAGCAGGATCAACAATTTGTGGATAATAGAATTCTAGGTTGTGTGCTTGAGGCACCAATAGGTGTGTTCTCCTCTCGCCATATCTGATAGGGACTCTTTGACCAAAACTAATACATTGTGTTTAAATCATTTTTTACTGCCCAACAAAATTTCTTACCCAGCAGATTCAGGTCAGACGACCATTACACTGTGCTGTGTGCAGCCTTGCCCACGTTATAACTGAAGGCATTATGAATGCAAGACACCAGCCCCAATCACTGACAACCTCCTTTCTCACAGAGGGAGTGACCACTGGTTGTCCTGCAAACACAATGGGTTCCACATAGGGCGCAGTTCACACAGGTTTGCACAGTGTATGCCAAGCCTCTTACATTAGCCCCCTTCTCAGTAGGCGGGCTGTTACGGCATTCAACACCGCTACCTGCCGGAACAAACGCTCCCATATGGCCCAGCTACACACAGCAACAAAAAAGAGTGCAAGAAAAAAAACACAACAACAAGTGCTGAAATTGTGGAATATTCGTTTTAAACTATAGCAAATTGTGGGGTATTGGTTTGTCTTTTGGTCCAAAACACACAAGCTTGTGAGCCCCTACACGGCTCCCCACACATCACAAGTCCTATCCACTAAATTCTCATCTAAAGTGAGCAAAGGACACAAATAGAAATTAAATTTCTTACCCAGCAGATTCAGGTCAGACGACCATTACACTCAGTGCTGTGTGCAGCCTTGCCCAGGTTATAACTGAAGGCATTATGAATGCAAGACACCAGCCCCAATCACTAAACAGCCTCCATTCACACAGAGGGAGCGACCACTGGTTGTCCTGCAAACACAATGGGTTCCACATAGGGCGCAGTTCACAGATTTGCACAGTGTATGTGAACTGAGCCCTATGCCTTCAGTTATAACCTGAGCAAGGCTGCACACAGCACTGAGTGTAATAGTCGTCTGACCTGAATCTGCTGGGTAAGAAATTTAATTTCTATTTGTGTCCTTTGCTCACTTTAGATGAGAATTTAGTGGATAGGACTTGTGATGTGTGGGGAGCCGTGTAGGGGCTCACAAGCTTACGTGTTTTGGACCAAAAGACAAACCAATACCCCACAATTTTTTATTGCCCAACAAACAAAACATTGAATTAGAGATCAAATTGAAAGCCTTGACATAAAATGAGAATAACTCCACCTCAGAAGAAGTGGTATGGTCAGCCCACAAGGCATACATGAGAGGTATTTATTTACATTGCAGCAGAAAAGAAAAAGGAAAACGGAAAAAAAAGGAGAGGCAGTAGTATCAGACCTATAACTCAAATTACCAATCTGGAACAAAGCAACAAGAAAAAGAGGATCCCCATGCAGGTCAGCCTAATGCACAAGAAATTGTTAACTTCCTAGAAAAAAAAAAATCTCACTCCCCAAAGTATCAGCAGCTCAGCGATCTAAATACCCCCATATCCATCATTGAAATAGAACAAGTAATCAGTCTTAAAAAGTTTCTCTGCTCCGGGCCCAGGCATTTTTTTATTTTTTTAAAACTTATTGTTTTCGTCAAAACTTTAGCTCTTTACCCCTTTTCCATTTTTTGGAAATTTAGTTCTTCAATAAGCCATGAAGACCTTGATGCAGTAATCACAACCATTCCTAAACCTGAGAAACCCCTGAACACTCCTGGTCATTTTAGACCCCTCGCCTTAATAAACTAACCCAAAAATATTCTCAGAAATCCTTGCGGCCAGAATAATGTCTGTCCTTCCTTCTGATAGCACCTGACCAGGTCGGGTTTGTCGCTGGAGACAAGCCAAGGACAGCACTAGACGAGTAATAGATTTTTTGGAGATAGAGACTGATAACCTCCAGTGTACTGCTGTCTCTTGACGCTGAGAAGGTGTTTGACAGAGTGTACTGGGGTTATATGGATGAGGTTCTGGATAAGTTTGGTTTTGTGGGAGATATTAAAAAGGCTATATTGGCCCTATACTCTAATCTGAACATGGTGGTGAGTGCGCCTGGCTTAACCTCAGACCGGTTTATGATAACTAATGGCACCCTGAGGGCTGCTCTCCTCGCCGTTATCTTAGCTTTGTTAATGGAGCCACGAGCAGAGGCATACATGGAGTCCGTGTGGGAGGTATGGACCATGTGGTGAACTTATATGCAGATGATGTGATATCATTCACCGCATGGAGGGGGCGGCAGAAGGGTAGAGATCAGGAGCCGAGCAGGAGGGCAAAGCAAAGTACAGGGCACGGTGGAGGCGATCAGGAGTGGGAGGGGTGAGAACAGGGCATGGAGGCGGGGGCTCAGGCAATGAGGTGGGGGAGCACAGGGCACGGAGGAGGGGGAGGCACAGACGATCAGGAGAGGGAGGCGGAGGAGCACAGGGCACGGAGGAGGGGGAGGAGATCAGGTGAGGAGCGGGAGTGCAGGGCACAGAGGGGGGCAGGATAAGAAGGGGTGATGCCCCCCTCCAGCTCTGATAGAAGCGATCTAATGGGATGATCACTCCCATCAGAGCTACTCCACAGCCTGTTCCATTGATAGCAGACGATCATGGTGATTGACTGTTCAATCAGCCAATCACCGTGATCCTGGGGCGGGGTGAGGAATCCACCCTCCCTGACTTAAAGCCCCAGTGCTCAGTGATAAGGATCACTGAGCACCGGGGCCCGATGGCACCGACTTTCATGACGTTGTACAACGTCAAAGGTCGGGAAGGGGTTAAAGAGAACCAACCAGCAGGATTTAGGGCTATAAAGTGAAGGCTGTCCCTTACATTCACTGAGATACTGAGTGCAATCATACCTTTACTTCAGTGATTACATGTTTCATTGCAGAGAAAAGTGTCATAAAACTCCCGGAAAACAGGGCAGCAGATGATTGATGTGTGCAGCACTACATCACTATTTGGAGTTTTTATTCCTTCCCTGTGGACATGCCTTTTGGCTGTAAGCCAAACTCTCCCCCTCCTCTTATCTCCTTACAGTTTCTGGTTCCTGCTCACTGTCTCCATACTCCAGGCACAGGGTGTTTGGCAAAACAAAGTAGATATGAAACAGAGGGGGGAGGGTTTGGCTTACTGCCTAAAGGCATGCCCACAGGGGAGGAAAAAAAACAACAACTCCAAATAGTAACGCAATGCTGCACACATCAGTCATATGCTGCTCTGTTTTCCAGGGGTTTTATGACACTTTTCTCAGCAATCAAACATGAAATCATTGAAGTAAAGGTATAATTACATTCAGCATCCCAGAGCCTGTAAGGCACTGGCTTCACTTTATAGCCATACATCTTTCTGGTTAGTTCACTTTATTAGTCCTGGATAACCAACTTTATTAATGTCTGCTTTCCTTTGTCCAGACCTTTCCCTGTTTTGTGTGTAGTCTGTTGGTTCTGCTCCACTCACCTGAATGGAGACTTCAAACACAACCCATAGGCGGGAAAGAAAGAGAGAAATCCACCTTGGTTTTGTAAATCCTGGACACCCCTTTAATTCTGTTCGTTCTATAAATCGGCTGAGTGGCAGATTGTTAGAGCGACATAGTGTTTGGTGATTTTATCCCCTGATCCTTTTTCTTCTGTGGGCAGATGAGCTGTCACCAGGTGATTAGGATATTGGTTCATGCCCCCAGACACATCAGATTAATGCTGGGGGGCCCACCGGTATCAATGAGTGCAGCCAACACTCCAAACTTTAGGAGATCCCCAGACATCTTATTGTTGGTGGAACAGTCGATATGTCCCGTCTGATTCTGGACTGCTGTGAGATCATACATATCCGGTAACATCTCTCAAGGTACCTTTACACGCCGCCACTGCGTGGTAGCAACTGCCTGGCAATGGGGATTTTTGTGCCTGTTGCCTTAAAGTGCTACGAAATGGCGGAGTGTAATTTGGGAAAGTTATCAGGTTTCCCGCAGTTGAATCGGATACCTGTTTCCGAGCCGTGTTCAAAAATCCAAGGCAACACAAAGGCACAATTGCCATGGTAGTGGCGTCTAAACCGGGGACAGGGATGGAATCTGCATCGCCTAGTGATTTCCCCGGGGCGTGCCACAGCGTGCTGGATGCCATGCCCCATCAGCGATGATTGGTGGAGGCTACTGTGTAACCATTGGCTGTCCCTTCACAGGGCGCCATTTTTAAAGAGCTGGCCATTCACACTACACAATTGCAATGGCGTCATGGATTAGCCAGCCTTCCTGCGCAGGCTGGCCAATCATGACGCTATTGTGTTGTCCAATCACCGTGTTAGCAACACGGAATACACAACTCCGTCACGCCTATGTTTTGTCGCCGCAGAACATGTACGCCCACATTCCCCTACTGATTGCGGCGTGTGAAGGGGCGACGGGATTCAACAGGCAGTTATCCGCAGGATCTGTCGGAATATCTGGGCAACACAATACCTTCAGTTGACAACGCAATGGCAGCGTGTACATGCCGCATCGGCGATCGGTATCAACCGTCAAAAACGTGTGCGTGCACGTACGGTTAATACAGGTTGCTAGGCACAGTGGCGGCGTGTAAAGGTACCTTCACAGGAGCGCTCAGCCCATACAAACACTCCTGTGTATGGGACAGCCATATAATGTGAGCGGTGAGCTTTACTCCACTGCCCCCATAGGGAACATGGAAACACGCTGTATTTGGTAACTTTATTACACATGTACTGTAAAGGTACCATTACACGATGCAACATTGCCTGCAATATCGCACCAAAGTCACGTGGTGTGGTCAATTGCAATCGAAATCGTGAGTGCGTCGTGTGGTTAACAGGGCGATGCGACTGCAATTTATCACTGGAGCGACATCGCCTGATTTATGTGCAGACAATTAAATCAGGCGATGTTGCCTAAGCGATGTGGCATGATCGTGCAGCGTGACGCCGCAATAAGGATGTTGGTGTTGATTTCACTGATCGCGCCACCAAGGCCGTAGGCATGCCTGTGGGTTGTGTTTTCCGCGCCCCATCTACACCGATTGGTGCCTAGTATTCTCTGGCGATTGGATGGCCCTGGTAAACGCGCCATCTTTGATTATCTGTGATTACACCACTACATTAATTTTGTTCTTTTTCTTGTGATGTCTAGAAAATGCATGTATACAAGGTTAAACTTTGAGAAAACCCTCTTGGTACTATGGTGGATTACCTAGGCGCGTATTGGCGAAGCGAAAAACATAGCGTGGCAACGCACAATGTATGTACTGCCAAATAGTGCAAAACCAGCATGTTAACTAGTCATTGATGCTAGCTGCAATCTTTCATCCTACATGTGGCACATATATATATAAATGTTGAGTCATGTCAAATCCCTTATTAGAATAAATTGTCACATGTCTGCCATGTTCGACGCATCAGCGTTGCGGTGTTGAACTGTATGTGACACTGCCGCATTTAGTGTGACCACCCACTATGTGCGGCCGACTCCTTTGCGGACGTACAAGTTTCCTCTGTGTACATACCGTGCACCGTGTCGGTCATTACATCGTTGGCCCTGCCTTCTAGGTATTTTCCAGGCCTCTGCATAAAGATGGCTGCCGCACAGCGCTCTGCAACATGGGGAGAACCAGAGCTCCTCATACTTTTTGATTATCTGGACAGGCTGGACTACTGGTGCGATGTCCCACATCCTCACCCACACCTTCATAAGATGCGCATCGTGCAGAGGGCCCTGCATAGGAGACTGGGAGTGGAGCGGTCGGCCAGGCAGATTATTAAGAAGGTGGCCGACATGAAATACAAGGCCAGGGACCGCATTGCCGCCATCCGCACCCGCATCTAAACACTGCATGGTGAGTATTATGTGAAGGCACATACACACCTGTTGACTCACAACACAATACACATGATATTGTCCAAATGGAGATGGAGCCTGTCAGATAGTGCGGCAGGAGACATGATGCTCATGCATGATGACTGTTCATGTGCTGGCCCTGCAGATACATGCTTCATTGGCCATCCCACAGTAATGTGTGTAGCATGCAATACCCACACCATTGTTGGTGACACTTTACCAACAAAACACATAGGTGTGTACCAAGCATCAAGGCATCATGTGCATATTGTCTGTGATGTCATGGACCACATCACATATAATGTTCAAATGTCACACCACCACTACATATACCACCCCATAGCCCTCTGGTGATTGGTGACATAACTATAGTCCCCATAATGTCAATGTTGTACAGTATGTGTTATGTACAACTAAACACCCACTCACTGTTACCTCATGTTCTTCATATGTTCTGTGCCTTTCACCAATGATGGATCACGATGTCCTAAATTATCCAGTCAGTGTGGGGCTGTGATTGTGGCACCATGTCTATTGTCCATTGATGAGACATATTTTATGGACACCAAGCTTCATGTTATAATACAGTGTCAATAGGGTATAATGGTGTGCACACCGCGTAGGTGGTGAGTGGAGGTGCCAACTAACAGGATTTCTTCAATCCCAGTAAATACAAATATGGATACAAAGTTGCACACTCCTTTAGATGTTTTTGATGCAAGGTTTATTATGAACAGTTAATGGCCACAGATGTCAACGCGTTTCGGCTTTAACCAAAGCCTTGATCACGACAATTGGCTATGAAACAAAACAAATAAAAGTGTATAAATATTTACAAACATATGGTGTCACCTGTGCTGTAGAGAGCACAGGAAAAAGGCAATTTACATATTTACATAGGTCAACGATACTGTTGAGGACAGCAAGAATGTATTACTGTCCCAGAGGATGTTATTAGTACATAGAAGGTAATAGGGGAGCTGAGCAGTTAGTTTAGGGAGTGCCAAAGAGTTGGTCAGTAGCGATTGGAGGAAGGTATAGATAGGTTAGAGAGGAATTAAATATAAATAGATGTATATAGATATACTTAATTAGACATATTTAGTTAGAGAGATAGGGTCGTAGTATGAAAAAGTATCCGAGTTACCAGGTGTGGGTCATGGAATGTTCTAGGATAAGATTGGAAAGAGGCGTCTTTCCTTGGTGGCGAACGCTCGATTAAGGTGGTTTGCTTTAATTCAATAATTCCCAAATGGGGATAGGCGTTTTTCAGCACGGTCCTATGGAAAGCAATATCATAGCTGTCACTATTATGGCAAGAAGATCAACCAGAGCTAAATAAAGTACCATGTAGCGTTAGTCCCTCCAAGCTGACAAATCATTAGTATTATGTGATTATATAGTTTGATTATATCTCCTTAGTTTCAATGTAGCCTAAAAAGATATATGTGTCAAATAGGTTGTATAATATATGTGCAGAGCTAATCGTTGTCAAAACAAAAGTTCCTTCTGCTTTTTACCCAAAGTGCATGTTGGGCATTAATGGACAGAGTGCCTGTCATTATATAGTTAAATACCTTCTTTCAGTGATAGGTCCGCCCCCGTCAGAGTCCTGGTAGGAATGAGCACAGTGTGTTATCTGTTGCTGCTATTTATTGCAGAAAACAGGAAGTGGGGAATCCGCACATGCTCAGTAGCGTGTCTCGGACAAAGTGTGGCAGAAGTGCCATGTTAGGTATATGCTAACCAGTGACTGCTTGTAGTTGAGAGTGCAATGCATCATGGGAGGGAAGGGGAGGAGCCGTTCTCAGCCTGTCAGCTTCAGTGTAAACAATGCTGCTAGTAGTAATTATAGCAGGAGATCGGTGTGAAGGGGGGCTGATTGTAAGCATGAATGAAGGGTGTGTTATGGAGTATTCCACAGGAGGTATATTATACAAGAAGACAAGATCAATATTAGATATTTCAGTAATAGGAAGAATGTAAAAGGCCCAAAGGGTGAAGACATTGAGAGGAACAGAAGACATATACTTTATCAATATTGTGACGTCATGCTTAGTATCTTATAGTAGATATATTGTTCTCATGTATTATATCTCAGAGTAATGGCATACATATTGGTTATGATCCAATAAAAAAACTTTTGCTGAGGGTTGGGACCCCCTGTGTCTCTTAACCTTTTTTTCCCCAATATAGGTTATAAATGAAGAATGTGACCGAAGAAATTTGTGCCTTAAAAGTTTTAGGCACTATATACACATTGTTGCCTTCAACATAACAATGAAACAGTGGTCCAGCTGACCTTGTTTTTAACAAGGGTTGTCTCCATTACAGTTTCCATTGTACTAACTCTCTTCTCTCCCGTTTTTCCTGAAGTGAAACAATAAATCTTATCATCTAGATCCATTTTTATTGGATCATAACCAATATGTATGCCATTACTCTGAGATATAATACATGAGAACAATATATCTACTATAAGATACTAAGCATGACGTCACAATATTGATAAAGTATATGTCTTCTGTTCCTCTCAATGTCTTCACCCTTTGGGCCTTTTACATTCTTCCTATTACTGAAATATCTAATATTGATCTTGTCTTCTTGTATAATATACCTCCTGTGGAATACTCCATAACACACCCTTCATTCATGCTTACAATCAGCCCCCCTTCACACCGATCTCCTGCTATAATTACTACTAGCAGCATTGTTTACACTGAAGCTGACAGGCTGAGAACGGCTCCTCCCCTTCCCTCCCATGATGCATTGCACTCTCAACTACAAGCAGTCACTGGTTAGCATATACCTAACATGGCACTTCTGCCACACTTTGTCCGAGACACGCTACTGAGCATGTGCGGATTCCCCACTTCCTGTTTTCTGCTATAAATAGCAGCAACCGATAACACACTGTGCTCATTCCTACCAGGACTCTGACTGAGGAGGACCTATCACTGAAAGAAGGTATTTAACTCTATAATGACAGGCACTCTGTCCATTAATGCCCAACATGCACTTTGGGTAAAAAGCAGAAGGAACTTTTGTTTTTTATACAACCTATTTGACACATATATCTTTTTAGGCTACATTGAAACTAAGGAGATATAATCAAACTATATAATCACATAATACTAATGATTTGTCAGCTTGGAGGGACTAACGCTACATGGTACTTTATTTAGCTCTGGTTGATCTTCTTGCCATAATAGTGACAGCTATGATATTGCTTTCCATAGGACCGTGCTGAAAAACGCCTATCCCCATTTGGGAATTATTGAATTAAAGCAAACCACCTTAATCGAGCGTTCGCCACCAAGGAAAGACGCCTCTTTCCAATCTTATCCTAGAACATTCCATGACCCACACCTGGTAACTCGGATACTTTTTCATACTACGACCCTATCTCTCTAACTAAATATGTCTAATTAAGTATATCTATATACATCTATTTATATTTAATTCCTCTCTAACCTATCTATACCTTCCTCCAATCGCTACTGACCAACTCTTTGGCACTCCCTAAACTAACTGCTCAGCTCCCCTATTACCTTCTATGTACTAATAACATCCTCTGGGACAGTAATACATTCTTGCTGTCCTCAACAGTATCGTTGACCTATGTAAATATGTAAATTGCCTTTTTCCTGTGCTCTCTACAGCACAGGTGACACCATATGTTTGTAAATATTTATACACTTTTATTTGTTTTGTTTCATAGCCAATTGTCGTGATCAAGGCTTTGGTTAAAGCCGAAACGCGTTGACATCTGTGGCCATTAACTGTTCATAATAAACCTTGCATCAAAAACATCTAAAGGAGTGTGCAACTTTGTATCCATATTTGTATAATACAGTGTCAGCACTATGTATTGGCCCTACAGTTCTAAACTTTGTTGACTGCGTGCCAATGACACTAGTACTAGTGGCATATACATATATGACTGTGGTACCATTGGACACATGATATTGCAGTCTACTTTGACCTGAAAAAAAAAATAAGAAAAAACAAGGGGGAAAACAGCGCCTCTCACATCGGTGGTATATTTAATCCATCTTCACTTTATTTTTTATTCCAATCTGTCAAAAAGCACGACGTTTCGAATCTCACATGGTTCTTTATCAAGCACAAAACATATTAACAACAGTTTCTTTATAATTAGTACAAAACCCTCCCCCTCATTAACAAAACACCAATCAATTTCAAGAATCATCAAAACAATGTATAAAACAGCGTATATAGCATAATAAAATCACCACCAGGACCATATCTGCATACTGTGGACCTTACCCAACCTCCCCTGTAATCTGATCGTACCCAGTGTCCAAAGGTGTCTCAGACCAACTCGTCATGTATTGTGGCCATCAGGGGGTCTCCAACCAATCATTTTCAGTGTTATGTTGTATACATGGGAACAATCCACCTCGTGCTTCCACTGTTACGCCTCCCCGGCGTCATCATCAAACCCCTTTCATTGTTCACTGAGCGTCATCACCAGGACTCTTTTTCATTTGACCGCCTGGAGTCTCCATTGTGCATGCCCCGAGGTCTATGTTGGTTATGGGGTTATGTTGTCTTGCAATGCCTCCATTTGCTCATATTTGTTTGTTCTGCTTTCACATTGACAGAGCGTTTCAAACAGACCTGTGACGTCATGCATCGTGCAGCGATGGCAGTAGTGGCTGTGGGCATGGAGGAGGATGCCTTGGTGATGGATGAAAGAAATGAGAGAATGCGGAGGCGTAGACGACGGCGTATGTGGTCTCGGGATTGGCTCCTGCAAAGGCGCCACCTGAGTCGCATGGACCTTGTCCATCAGCTGCAGGACATGAATCCGCAGGACTTCAGAAACTATCTCCAGATGTCCTTTCCAATTCCTATTGGACTTGGTTATGCCACATATTGCCCGTGAGGACACTGTGATGCGTGAAGCAGTGCGACCAGAGAAGCGGTTGGCTGGGATTCTGCGTTTCCTGGCAACAGGGCGCTCAATGACTGACCTGCAGTATTCAGCTGCAGTCTTGCGCCCACTGCTGAGCCGCCTAATCCCTGAGACGTGTGAGGCCATTGTGAGGTGTCTCTTGCCAACCTATATGCATTTTCCAAACAGCCCTGCAGAATGGTTGGAATTTGCCACTGGCTTCCAGGAGAGGTGGCAATTCCCAAACTGCGGGGGATCATTGGATGGCAAGAATGTGAGGATCACACAATCCCTCAACAGTGGGTCGTATTATTATAAATATAAAGGGTACTTCAGTGTGGTCCTCATGGCCCTCGCCAATGCCAACTATGAGTCCCTCCTCATGGACGTGGGGATGAACGGGCGTGTGTCTGATGGGGGAGTTTGGGCACAGATGTCCTTTGGCCAAGACCTTAGGTACGGGCGCCTGAACTTACCCACAAATGATGACACCACTGAACATCTGAACTTTGCCTTTGTGGGGGATGAAGCCTTTCCACTTCACTCCAACCTACTACGGCCATATCCACAGAGGATCCCGGGCACGTCGTATGGTTGAAAATGCGTTAGGGATCATGGCCAATAGATTCCGCGTGTAAATATGAAACTGGAATCTATCGATATAGTGGTGATGGCGTGTTGTGTGCTACATAACTTTCTGCATTATAGGGATGCTCAATCATACTCGCCAGCAAGTGTTGTGGATTCAGTGGACCCTGCAACTGGGGAACTCATGCCAGGTGAGTGGCGTGCAAACGACCCTGGCATAGCGCCACTCCAGCCGTTGGGCCAGGGCCGACATCAGCAGGATGCCAGGAGCAGCAGAGACAGCTACTGCTCTTACTTCAATGGCCCTGGGGCGGTGGCCAGGCAGGACCACCAGATGTAGGGTGTGGGTTATGGTTCGACACAGTAGAAGGTATATTTTTTTGTTTTTTGACCATATGCTTATGTGTATGGGTTAGTTAGTAATGTTACATTTTTTTGTGTGAATTTTTTCATTTGTTATGTATATTTAGTACCGTATATACTCGCGTATAAGCCGAGTTTTTCAGCCCAAAAATTTGGCTGAAAAGTCCTCCCTTCGGCTTATACGCGAGTCACTGTATTAGGGATGGGTGAATCTACTCGTTAGGACTCGTTACTCTGCGAGTAGTAACAAACTCGCAGGAGTCGGTACTCGGCGAGTTTCCCAGCGATTACTCGCACTGCAATGAGTCCAATGCAAGTCAATGGCAATCCTAATTTTGTCAGAGTTTACTTTTTCTCACTCGCTAGACTCGCTATATCACATCGCTATGTAGCTTGAATCTCCCCAAATCGTTTAAACAATCGCACCGCTTCACGGATACCCGCTGTCAGTAGCGAGTCTGAGCAAGTCTTAGCGATTCTGAGCGAGTCTGAGCGAGTTTACGAGTCCGAGTCCTGTATACTGTATTCGGGACTCGGCTTATACACGAGTCAATATGTTTTCCCAGGTTTTGGGGGCAAAAGTAGGGGGGTCGGCTTATACACGGGTCGGCTTATACACGAGTATATACGGGTAGCTATGTATTTAGTGTCAATTGTGCCATATGACTTGTGTGATGACAACACTTGTATTTTTGTTGTGTGTTTGTTCATGTTATTTTCATTTGTGTGGCCACACTCATAATATAAATTTTCTTCTGATCAGACAAACGTGTGTATTTTATTGGCACCTAAGGGCAGTAACACATGCAATTAGGCTGTGCTGCGAGGTATGACTGTACAATGGTATTTGTGGGTCCCTGTAGCATTGTCTGCACATGTACAGTACACAGGTGTAGAGGTTTGCCGCACACTGTATGCTGTGTGTGCCTTTCCCATTCTAGATAGCTACATGTAGAGATGGGTATGTGTACACACACATGGGCACTTGCATTGTGTATGATTTACACATATGTACATATATGTAGCCACATACATACATGTATGCACACACATAGTTAACACATGCAACGTTTATGTGCATACACATGTATATAGTTTGTGTGTGTAGCTTACTTACTGCAACAGCACACATACACAATGTCGATACATATTTGCAGCACACTCTGCACCACACTAGCGCTCCTGTCTGCCAGTTTGGCAACGCCGCCATGTCTTGTAGGAGCTGCAACAAATGACATGAGTAGCGAGATGGTAGAAAGGGCAACTGCATCCATGTCGCCACCATGTTGTCCGAGACGGCTGACCAATCGTAACGCACTTTCGCCATCCAATCGGAGTGGTGTGGGCGCGATAACACAAAGTCAGGTATCTCCTAGGCTGTGTCAAACAGTACGCCCACATTGCTAATGTGATTGTGCTGTGTGACGCTGCAACTATGATCGTGAACATCTACTCTGCAATTTGCCAGGCGATTTCCGTGAGGCAGGATCGTCCGACGTTGCATGTGTGTTTGCTACGTGTGACATCTCCTAAGCGATATTGGCAAAGTGCCAAAAACGGTCAGCTGTAAGATGCAAACAATGTAAATTGAGCCCAATATAACTGCAAAAAATGCCCGATCTATCAAAATATAAAATAAATTAATCTGATCGGTAAACTGCGTAACTGAAAAAACGTAAAAATGACAAAATTATGTTATTTTTACATTGTAATAAAATACAATAAGATGCAATCAAAACATATCATCCACCCAAAAAATGATAAAACTGAACACGTCAGCTTGAGACACAAAAAAATAAGCCATCACACAGCCCCAGATTCCAAAATGAAAATGCTACGGGTCTTGGGAAATGGCGATAAGATCGCAACTTTTTTTCAACTTCTGAATTTTTTTTACAATTTGCATAAAAGTAAAGATATATATGTTAAGTATCTATGAACTTGTATCAACCAGGAGAATAATAATGACAGGTAAGTTTTACCAAAACGTGAACATCCTAAGTAAAAAAACAAAAAAACCGTGAACTTGACCTATTTTTTCTGCAATTTCACTCACAATTTCATTTGTCTCACAAAAAAACAAGAACTCATATGGCTATTATAACGGAAAAATAAAAAGGTATGGCTCTTGGAGGAAGGGGAGAAAAAAACAAAAAATGAAATATCGCCTGGTGATTAAGAAACACTGGTCACATTTAATGACACGGCCTCCCCTGCTGCACTGTGTTATGCTGGACTTCATTTGTCCCGCACTGGCAACAGACACGGTGGAGAAGTGGGTCTTCTCCTCTCTAGCAACTGCACCTTCAACCCAATTCCTCCTCCTCTCTTATCCTCTCATCTTTTGAAGCGCACTATGTCCGTATCTACTCTCCATCCAACCTACAAGTGGCCGTCATTTATCGACCACCAGGTCCGACCACTACCTTCTTTGACCAATTCTCTATCTGGCTCCTATATTTTCTCTCCGCTGACATTTCCACCATCACAATGGGCGACTTCAACATCCCCATTGACACCCACCAGTCAACAGCCTCTAAACTCCTGTCACTTGCCTCATCCTTTGGCCTCTCTCAATGGTCTTTCACAGCCACCCACACAGATGGACATACACGAGAACTCATCTTTACCCGCCTCTGCTCCCTATCTAAACCCACAACCTCCCCTTTTCCCCTCTCTGACCACCATCTACTTACCTTCTCATCTGCCACCCATGTCCACCAACTCGCACACCCTTGCAGAAACCTCACACATCTTGACACTCACACACTCTCCAACACCATTTTACCACAATCATCCATATCCTCACTCCACGACACAGATAATGCCACAGCTTTCTACAACTCTACACTCACATCAGCTATTGATGCATTTGCCCCTCTCATTCATGGCAGAACTCGACAAACCAACAGACATCCCTGGCACACAGACACCACTAAAAATCAGCGGCGAGCGTCTAGGGTTGCAGAGCAGCGCTGGAAGAAAACACACTCACAGGAAGACTACATAGATTTCAAACAAGCACTTCTCAAACTCAAGTCAGCACTCACCACCAGTAAACAGAATTAATTAATTACTCTCATATCCTCTTTGTCCCACAACCCCAGGCAGTTATTCAACACATTTAATTCCTCCCTCCGCCCCCCCACTGCCCCTCCTACTTCTGGTATCTCTGCAGAAGACTTTGCAACATACTTCACCAAGAAGATCAACCAGATCAGACAAGTCTTTGCTACCCAACCACCACAACCCCTATGTATACCAGACCACTCCCCTCCCCCACTAACCCTCCTCCCCTCCATCACTGAAGGAGAACTTGCACACCTCCTCTCCAGATCGCACCTCACCACTTGTGCACTGGACCCCATCCCATCCCACCTCCTCCCCAACCTCACTACAACACTTATCCCAGACCTAACCCACCTCTTCAAACTATCACTAACCTCTGGTACCTTTCCTTCTGCTTTCAAACATACAATAATTACACCTATCTTAAAGAAGCCATCCCTTGACCCCACTTCTACATCCAGCTACCAGCCCATATCCCTGCTCCAGTTTGCTTCCAAACTTCTCGAAAAGCATGTCCACACTGTACTCTCATCCCATCTCTCATCCAACTGTCTCTTTGACAACCTTCAATCCGGCTTCCGCCCCCACCATTCCGCTGAAACTGCCCTGATCAAAATTACTAACAACTTACTCACGGCCAAAGCTAACACACAGTTCTCTGTCCTCCTCCTTCTAGACCTGTCCTCTGCATTCAAAACAGTCGACCACTGCCTCGAATTACAGACCCTCTCTTCCATTGGTATCACTGACCTTGCCCTCTCCTGGATTTCCTCCTACCTTTCCAACTGCACATTTACTGTCTCCCACTCCCACACGACCTCTTCGCCCCATCCACTCTCTGTTGGGGTCCCTCAAGGCTCTGTCCTGGGGACACTCCTTTTTTCAATTTATTCTCTTGGTCTGAGACAACTCATAAAGTCCCATGGCTTCCAGTATCATTTGTATGCTGATGACACTCAGATCTACCTCTCTGGCTCAGACGTCAACTCTCTGCTGTCCAGAATCCCAGAGTGTATCAGCCATATCCTCCTTCTTCTCCTCTCACTTCCTAAAACTCAATGTAGACAAAACCGAACTCATCATCTTTCCTCCATCTCACACACCTTCCTTACCAGACCTATCTATCACAATAAATGACATCACACTTGGCCCCGTACCTGAAGTCCGCTGCCTTGGAGTAACCCTTGACTCTGTCCTTCAAACCGCACATCCAAGCCCTTGCCACCTCCTGCCACCTCCAACTCAAAAATATTTCCAGAATCCGTCACTTCAACCATCAATCTGCTAAACTACTAGTGCATGCCCTCATCATCTCCCGTCTCGACTACTGCAACCTCCTCCTCTGTGGCCTCTCTGCTAACACTCTTGCACCTCTCCAATCAGTCCTTAACTCTGCTGCCCGACTAATCCACCTCTCTCCTCGCTATTCCTCCACTTCTCACCTCTGCAAATCGCTCCACTGTCTCCCAATTCCCCAGTGTATCCAATTCAAACTACTAACATTGATTTACAAAGCAATCCACAATCTGTCCCCCTCATATATCTCTGAACTAATCTCCCGATATCATCAAACTCGTAATCTTTGATCCTCCCAAGACCTCCTTCTTTCCTCCACACTTGTACGTTCTTCATCTAACCGCCTGCAAGACTTCGCCCGAGCATCCCCCATTCTCTGGAACTCTGCAACCAAACACATCCAACTGTCCCCTACACTCGGAACCTTCAAGAAGAACATGAAAACCCATCTCTTCAGAACAGCCTACAACCTGCAATGACCACAGTGCCACCTCACCATCTTTGGACCTTGGCGCTCCACCACTATTGGACCTGGCGCTCCACCACCATTGGAGCCGGCGCTCTACCACCACCAGAGCAGACCCAACCTACTGTCTCCCTTCCCACTGCCCTGTAGAATGTAACCCCGCAAGGGCAGGATCCTCTCTCTCCCCTCTGTATCGGTCTGTCACTGTTAGTTTGTTCACTGTATTTTTAACTTGTTTGTATGTAACCCTTTCTCATGTACAGCACCGTGGAATCAATGGTGCTCTATAAATAAATAATAATAATACTTGGCCAAACCACAAGCGTTATTTGAAGCTGACAAACGTAGGTGGTGGTATGTATCCATGTGACGACTATTTAGGTTGTATGAATCTTGTAAGCGCCACTTCTTTCACATTAGAGGACAGTTACAGGCAATTTAAGATAATTGATTACATTACTTGTAATTTGACCAATGGTATTTATTATGCCATTTGTACATACGGATTAGGCTATGTAGGTCTCGCTTTGAGAAAACTACATGTGCTCACTTGTGAATAAGTACAAGATATCATGGCAGCTCAAGGTGTGGATTATATGACCTTTTAAAAAACCATCCCCAAACTCCAGGAAATAGGAGTTAACAACCTAGTGGGAGGTGACTTCAATACAGTGATGAGAGTAGAAGAAGATCGACGTTCCTCGACACATACCCATACCCATGGCGAGGGTCAAGACAGAGGGGGATCAAGGGTTGACAGCACCTTAGAATCCTTGACTAAGATGGCAGGCCTGTCAGATATCTGGAGACTAACTAATCCTTTGGGTAGGGAATTCACCCACTTCTCACATCCCCATGGATCATGGTCCAGAATAGATATGTTTTTTGGGTCCACCAAGATAATACAAAGATTGATTGACGTCAAAATTGAAGATATGGTGATCTCTGATCATAGCCCATTAGTCCTAGAGATCAAAGACAACTACGAGAAAGGAACCGACTATCTTTGGAGGTTTCCTGACACGTATACCAAAGAAGAAAACTTCACCAAGCTACTTGGGGAGTGGTGGACGAATTTTACCATAGACAATTTGGACCATAGATCTGATCCGAGCTTGTTTTGGGAGACCGCAAAGGCAGTCATGAGAGGACACATAATGGCTTACAGCATGGGGATCAAAAAAAGGGCTAAGGAAAAATTTATAGAAACCAGTGGGAAAGTGAGATCTGCTTACCTACAATACAAAAACACAATGGGGACTTCCGACAAGGAGAAATGGCTATTAGCTAAAAAAGAATTTGATGAGTGGGCAGGAAAACGGGAGAATATATTTAAAAATAGATTAGAATTAGAATTACACAAATTCGGAGATAAAGCAGGAAGACTGTTGGCAAGACTGGCCCGAGGGGGGTACACTTCTTCCCCTATTCAATCGATAAAGGATAAACAGGGTAATGTATGGAAGGACCCTAAAAGCATCGTGAAAATTTTGGGCGGGTTCTATGCTTCTCTATATACAGAAAAATCGAGTGGCGTCCCAGAGAACCCTTCCTGGTTAAGCAGGATCAAATTGCCATCTGTCTCCCAGGATGATTTACAAATTCTAAACAAACCAATTACAATTGGAGAAATTGAAGAAGCTATTAAAAATTTAAATCCGAGTAAGGCGCCAGGGCCAGATGGCTATAATGGCGCCTTTTTCAAAACTATGAGGGAGGGGATCTCCCCGGTTCTCTGTGATCTTTACAACGAGATACTACGGGGAGCACCTATCCCTGATAGAATGAACCTAGCCTATATTAAACTGATCCCTAAGCCAGGCAAGATCCCCACTGATCCAGCTAGTTACAGACCGATTTCATTAATAAATCAGGATCTGAAGTTACTATCCAAGATTTTGGCTGACAGATTGGCAATGGTTCTGCCCAAATTAATATCTACACACCAGGCAGGATTCATCAAGGGAAGATCGACGACCACAAATATCCGAAAAGCAATGCTTCTAATGGATATTCTGGGGAAGCGGGACGGGCGGGGGGGAGGCAACCCAGCCATGATCACCTTAGATGCGGAAAAAGCATTCGATAGTGTCAGGTGGTCATGGCTGGGAAAGGTCTTGGATACTATGGGATTGACGGGCCCCTTTCGACAATACATACAGACTCTCTATAGTAATCCTAAAGCATGCGTCAGCATACCGGGCTTTTTGTCCGCCACCTTTACCCTTCAGAAGGGAACTAGACAGGGTTGCCCTCTGTCCCCCCTGCTTTTCAATTTAGCTATAGAGCCTCTGGCACTATATTTGGAAGAATGTAATTCCTACACAGGTTTTAAGGTGGGAACCAAAGAGATAAAACTCTCATTGTTCGCGGATGACATCATCTTGTATGTCCAGAATCCGGAGCAAGACCTTCCAAATATTTTGTCAGACATAGAGATGATGGGCAAACAAACTGGATTTTCCCTGAATAAAAGCAAATGTGAAATTTTGTTTATAAAACCAAGGGATGGGACCCACAGGGTAATGAAAAATCTTTGTGGCCTACCAGTAATGAGGGATAGTATTAAATATTTGGGTATACACCTAACTAGATCTCCGGGACAGACATATAAACTGAATTTTTTACCAATCATCCAGAAGATAGAGCAAGAATTGTCGGGCTGGGTGAAGTTGCCACTCTCTCTGTTGGGTCGCTGCCACTTATTGAAAATGGTTAGCTTTGCAAGATTGCTTTACCCCCTCCAGACTATCCCCATGTTGCTGAGACACATCGACGTAAAGAGACTGAATAGGTCCTTCTCTAAATTTTTATGGGGAGGAAAGAGACCCCGTTTGGCATATGCAACTTTGATCCAATCCAAACAGGAGGGAGGTCTACAGCTCCCAGATGTTAGGGGATACAATTTAGCGTGTATTATGCGTAATGTCCTTGATTGGATTAGAAACACTAACAAATTCTCAGATGTACTTTTGGAGGGGGAATGGGCCAAGCCCTGGGATCTAACAGCCTTACTGCATTCACCACTGAGTTGTCTGCCCCACACTTTGAAAAATACGGTGATCTATAAAGATACGATAATTACATGGAAGGAGGTTAGGAAGAAATTCAAACTAGCATGGAGGGTCTTGAAACTACTGAACCCATGGAGATGCCCGTCGTTCCCATTGGGACGAGAAAATGCTCTATTCCAGGCTTGGAAAGATAAGGGAATTAGCAAATTGGGAGACCTTATGAATCTAGAAGAAAAGAGGTGGATGACCGAGTCAGAGGTCTTGACTACCTACAATCTACCCCAGCATCATGCTATGCAATATCGTCAACTGAAACATTATCTGCTTTCACACTTATGTGACATCACGGGGGAGGTTGAGAACTCTATGTGGTCCGAACTGACATCTATAACCAATACTGAGGTATCCATAACTTCACTGTACACCAAATTAAAACGGATTCTGAGACCACAGGGAAGGGGAGGGTCTTTTAACAAATGGCGTAAGCATTACACAGTTCCAGAACTTCCACAGAAGATCCTGGAGGGGTGGGGATTGGTAAGACGCCATATTATAAATGAGAGATGGAAGGATTCCCAATTTAGGATCATGCACGGAACCATCCAGGGCTTCAATATACCTCCATCTAAAACTAATCAGGAAAGATGGGTTCATTGCCCAAAGTGTAAGTCACACATGACTGATCTGGAACACGGCATGTGGTCCTGCCCAATGTCTCAGCAATATTGGAGAGCAGTCAATGCGTGGGCTAAAAAAATTTGTAGAGACACAGGAGAGCTAGATCCAATACGCTGGCTTTTTCACTATCACCCACTTTCCAATACTGTAGGACACCCTTGCATCCTATGGCATTATATTGCTCTAGTAGCAAAGAGACTCTTGTTACAGCACTGGCTCGATGACAGACCCCCTGATCTGGCCCAAGTAAAAAATACATTACGCCACACATTGACACTGGAAGCTCTGGATACACTCCGTAATCCAAGTAAGTTAGCCAAAAAATTCTTTATCAAATGGAGACGCTTTATAGAAGGCGAATTTACAGATGTGGATATACAAAATTTCATGATACCCTTCCGAGCATCAACGTGGTACGCATTAGAAGAGCTGGGAGGAACATTAGGTAGGTTGAGATGTTAGGTACAGGAGGTGCAATAACTTTTGATATATTTCTAACAATAAAGTACAGCTTTCATTTATTATATTGATTTTTGTTAAATCTTGAATACAATTTTATATTGAGACTGGGGGTGGGAGGGAATCAGGGGATGCATTTTGTAACAGTTGATCGTTTACATTGGATATGCTTGGCTTTAACAGTTTTCTTGAATGGACATATTAATTTGGCGATATGATTCTCTGACTTTTGTACAACTGTTTATTGGATTAAAACTCAATAAAAATGATGATTCAAAAAAAAACCATCCCCAAATACTTTAAGGCTCATAAGGGCCACTTTACACACACCAACCTTATCTGTCCAACTTCTGACCAACTTACTGGTTGCAGTGAAATCATGGACACATTGTTCCATTTTGTGGCTGTGTACAAATGGAACAATGTGTCCTTGATTTCACTGCAACCAGTAAGTTGGTCAGAAGTTGGACAGATAAGTTGGTGTGTGTAAAGTGGCCATAATGAGTGTAACCCCCATAACCTCTAGATTTGCAAAATTGACAGCTTATGGTGTGGATCAGGGGGTTGAAAGAAAACGCCTATTGGCACAATTGGAATGCTGCTGGATTACCACCCTAGGGACATTGGCACCTGCAGGACTCAATGAGCAGTAAGTTTGTAAAATTTTA
The DNA here is from genome assembly GCA_033576535.1 of Allobates femoralis. NCBI lineage: Eukaryota > Metazoa > Chordata > Amphibia > Anura > Aromobatidae > Allobates > Allobates femoralis. The sequence continues at coordinate 789,244,115 of JARQOC010000003.1, read as the reverse complement.
TATACATCTTATGTTTTGGTTTTTAATTGAGTGTCTTTTGTAATTATTTTTCTTAGATTTATTCTGATGACTCAGCTATATGTACTGTGAGATTCCCCCATTCATCTTGTTTAGATGTTTATGGTTCTCCATCAAGCAATTAATCAAGGCCAAGATTTTACTTTTAAGATCAACAACTTGGACGAAGTGACCTTTTTTTTGGTACATTTTTCATACACTTTTTTGTCTCCACTTACATACTGCATGCTTTCATCATCACTACTTATATATGATCCAACATTGCTATATTTGACAAAAAAATATATGTTGTTGCGCCACTCTGTAACTATCTCTGGAAACAGGTTATATGAATGAGGCTCTCACCTGTGCTCGTTGTGCTGTCTGCACAACAAGAGGCTTTGCACAATACTATCTGTCTCCCTGTTCCTTCGGCTGTCAGTCTGCTGTGGATAATGGAGATTTTGGAGATTTGGTGCCAGTTGATTCCCCAGCGCTCACACAATTACCTATTACTCTTTTGGAAAACATTGCTATATTTATGACAATTATTTTCAACAGCTTCATCACGTTACTAGCCAAAAATCCTAAATGTCTCCTTGACACTTTCCACTGACTCCTCATTTAAAGAGTATGGGCTCCAACCACCAACCTCAGCGCTGATGATCTGGCCAATTATTTTAAAAGAAAAAATTGACCATACACGAGAGGAAATTTCCTTCCTGTCTCATAATATCATACATTCTCTTCCCTCCTGCACTTTATCTAGCTCATTTTTGGTCTTTAATCCAGTCACAGAAGAATAAGTTAACAGGCTCCTTGCATCTTCTCGCACTACTACCTGTATTAGTGACTCTATTCCCTTACAGCTTCAGTCCCTCTCCTTGGCTGTCACCACTCACCTAACTAAAATATTTAAACTCTCTCTCTCATCTGGTATCTTTCACTCCTCCTTTAATCACACCAGCATAAACCATTTACTAAAAAAAAGCCCTCAACCAAAACGGTTCTGCTAACTACAGACCTGTGTCTAATCTCCCCTTTATCTCTAAACTTGTGGAATTCTTGGTCCACTCCTATCTAATATGCTATCTCTCATGGTACCTTTACACGCCGCTACTGGATGGTGGCAACAACCGGGTACATGAGAGAAATGTATCTTGCACCGCCAATTCAACCCGAGGTAGCGGCGTGTGAAGACGGTTGTAGCCACCCGCCAGTGGCGGCACCTGTTTCCGAGCACTGCCCTGAAACAGGTGGCTACCCAGCCGATGGTAGCGACCTGTATCGGCGTGTAAAGAAGGAACAAAAGAGTTGTTTCGACACCATGCTATGTACCTGGTATTTACCTGGGGCGTGACACAGGCTCCGGGTTAAAGCACCCCATCAGCGATCATTGGTGGAAGCTCCTGCGTTACGATTGGTAGTCGCTGCATAGGGCGGCATATTTAAGGAGCTGACCAGTCACACTACACAATTGCTCGAGCGTCATGTATTAGTCAGTCTCCTGCGCTGGCTGCCCAATCATGATGTTATTGCTGTGTCCTATCATCGTACGGAATTCTCGTACTTCACAATTGTGGGACACCTATGTGTTGTCCCTGCTGCACAAGGTCCGCCCATATTAGCTTGTTGTAGCGGTGTGTAAAGATGGTAGGGTAAGCTACAGATGGCTACTTGTGGCACCCGGCGGTGTATCCAGAGATAGATGTAACCTACCGTAGCGCACCTTGTTGCGGCGTGTAAAGGTGGTGCGATTACCGTTTGCAACCGTTTGTGCGTGCTCGTGCACGTGAAGCACCCGGTTGTTGCCACCATCCAGTAGCGGCGTGTAAAGGTACCATCAGATAATTCTCTTTTTGACCCTCTATAATCTATTTTCAACTGTTTACACTCTACTGAAACTGCCCTTACTAAAGACTCTAATTATTTACAAACAGCTAAATCTAATGGTCACTACACCCTGCTGATTCTCCTGGACCTCTCTGCTGCATTCAACAGTGTGTATCACCATCTCCTCCGCTCTATCTGGCTCAAGGACACCATTCTCTCCTGGTTCTTCTCCTACCTCTCTGAATGTTTCTTCACAGTATCTTTAGAAGGCTACTCTTCCTTTTCTTCTACCCTTAAGCCCCTGTCACACATAACGAGATCATTGTAACGTCACAGGTTTTGTGACGTAACATCGATTTTGCTAACGATCTCGTTATGTGTGACACTTAGCAGCAATCAGGCCCCTGCTGTGAGATCGCTGATCGTTACAAAGTGCTCAGGGTCATTTTTTTTATTGTTGCGCTCCCGCTGGTCAGCACGCATAGCTGCGTGTGACAGCGAGAGACAAACGATCAGCGATCTCACAGACTGGTAACCATGATAAACACTGGGTATCTAGGCAGCGCGTGCTGCCTAGATACCCACTGTTTATCATAGTTACCAGCGTCCTCCCTGCTTACAGGCAGCGCTAAGCAGGGAGGACGCTGGTAACTATGATAAACACCAGGTATCCAGGCAGCGTGCGTTGCCTAGATACCCCCTGTTTATCATAGTTACCAGCGATGTGGAGGTGGCTCCCTAGTAGCAGGGGAGATCTGCCTGTTTGACAGCTCCTCTGCGACCAGGTAATGACGGACCAACGATCCCTACAGGATCGTTATCATTGTCGGGATTGCTGGTGCATCGTTGTGTATGACGGGAGCTCACAGCTCAGAGTTCAGTCCAAGGCCCCCTGCTTTGCGCTTTACACACTGCCCCTATTGCATAAACCATCAGCAGATTTTATTTTCAGTACCATCTGTATGCTGATGACACCCAATTATACACTTCTTCTCCTAACATGGCCCCTGCATTAGTACAAAATACTCCCTCTACCTTAAACTGAATTTGTCAAAAACTGAACTCCCCATGTTTCCTCCCTTTTTTAATCGTCATAAACCCAATATTGCTTTTCTGTGGGTTTCCACCATTTGTCTTCAGCAGCATGCTTGGTGTCTCAGAGTTATATTTGACTCAGATTTGTCCTTAACTCCTTACATCTGATCACTTGCTTGCTCATTGCACCTTAAGCCCCAGTCACACATAACGAGATCGTTAGCGAGATTGTTGTAACTGTGACGTTACAACGATCTCCCCAGTCGCTATGTGTGACATCTAACAGCGATCAGGCCCCTGCTGATCGCTGTAAAGGGCTCAGGACCATTTTTTGGTCGTTGGTCTCCCGCTGGTCAGCACGCATCGCTGCATGTGACAGCGAGAGACCAGCGATCAGTAACCTCACAGGGCTGGAAACCATGGCAAACATCAGGTATCTAGGCAGCGCGTCACTGGATACGTTCCTTGCCACTCTCCAGTACAACACTTTCTCCAGAGCCGGGTTAGTACAGTCAAGTCATGGTTGGTGCCCTCTCTCTACTTTCTCTCGGTGTCACAGTCTGTGGTGGGTCTCGTTTCTCGGCGTTATAAGGGCTAACTTTCATCTGAGGCGAGCGGGTCGTCGCTCCGCCCCCCCAGTCTCTCAATGCCCTCCACAGCACTGAGCTCAAGTACCAGTAGCCACGGGTGCTTCTGTGTGTCCCGGACACCATTAGGATCCTTCCCGAGCACTGCTCCCTAGTTCGGCCACCTTCCCCAAGATGTGTCGGGTGTTTGGCCCCCAGCTCCCGTTAGAAGTCTGAGGCCTCTTGTTTCGGCTCGGGCTTGAAGCTTCCGCACCGTCTGCAGGGTCGGTCCCTGTGTCCTCCACCAACCTCTCTGTCTCGTAAGATTCAGGCGTACGGAGGGTCGATGCCTCGTCCGCACCCTTAGGGCTCTTCTCTCCGTCAGTCATGCTTTCCCTCACGTGGACAAGCGGGGTGGCATTGCTCCAACCCACGGGACTCAGCACCACACCGCCTTGACTACCACTCCTCGACAGTCGGTGTTACTCCTCCGGTCTCCTTCTACTGTCTTTCCCTAAGGGTACGTTCACACGCCGCAATCTCGCCTGGCAATCCTAAAGGCGATATGTCACCCCAGAGCAATCGCCATGAAATTGCCTCACAGTTGCGGCGTGTGATTGTGGAATTTCGCGGCGATAAATCGCCTCTCAGCTGTCGCCTGATTCCTGAGCACTGCTCTGAAATCAGCCGCAATCATGAAGGCGATATTTCCGGGTTGTGACGTGTGATAGGGGGATAGTGATGGAAACAGCGTTGCCTACGATTTCCCGTAGGCGCGCCTCAGTGTGCTGGAGCCCGCGCCGCGTCTGAAATTATTGATGTGGGCTACTGTGTTCCCATTGGCTGTCAAGTGACACTGCGCCATATTTGAAGAGTTGTCCGTTCATCACCACACAATGGCAATGGCATCATCTATTAGCCAGCCTTAAGGATACCTTCACACGCCGCAATCTTGCCTGGCGATATGAGGCGATCTAACATGCGTGTGCACGTTTTTCATGATCGCCTCAGATCGCCGATGGCGGCATCACACGCCGCAATCTCGCCCTGAAAGAAAGGCGATGTGTCGCTCCGGAAGTCGCCTCACCTACAGCGGAAACAATCTTGCCTCATTCAATCGCCGCTTCACACGCCGCAATTCCAAAGGCAATGTGGGCGAGGAGATAGGCGTGCTGCAGTGGTTTACACTGCACCCCATACACGCTCATTGGACAACGCAACATTGTCTAGCAGAGTTTGACACCAATACACACTCAAATATGGCGCGGTGTCAACTGACAGTCAATCCCAAATATCGCCTTTAGGATTCCCGGGCGAGATTGCGGCGTGTGAAGGTACCTTAACACACCTGTTTCCACTTTTTGTGACCTGGGTCCTCCCACCGTCCAAGGGGCCTGTCTCTGTGTGTATTGTGGGCTTAACAGCACCATCCCAGCACCTGGAGAGCAGGAGCATTACACTCCCTAACCGCAGGAGTGCAGTACCTCTGGTGGCAGCTTACCCGGCGGGGCGCCACATACACAAAGAGACTAAAATCTGAATTGTTGCGATATTGCGATTTACCTTGTAATTGTCTGTCCAGGGATTCCAGCGTCCAAGTCCTCTTTTTGTAAGGTTAGTTCAAGGGATATTGTCTCACTACTTTACTGTGTTTGAAGAGTGGAGCTCCGGGCACAGAGAGAGCTCAGCGAGCATGCCATGGCCAGCAGCGGTGCTTGCTGTGTATTGCGCTAATCAAATTGGCATCTGACAACAAAGATTCTTTGATGCAAGGGAGGGGAAAACAAAGGGAAAAAGACTGCGCATGCAGGGGCTGACTGACAAGATTAAAGCCCCCGTCACACATAACGAGATCATTAGCGAGATCGTTGTAATGTCACAGGTTTTGTGACGTAATAGCGATCTCGCTAACGATCTCACTACGTGTGACACTTAGCAGCGATCAGGCCCCTGCTGTTAGATCGCTGATCGTTACAAAGTGCTCTGGGTCATTTTTTGATCGCTGCGTTCCCGCTGGTCAGCACGCATCTTTGCGTGTGACAGCGAGAGACCAACGATCAGCGACTTCACAGGCTGGCAACCATGGTAAACATCGGGTATCTAGGCAGCGCGCACTGCCTAGATACCCGGTGTTTATCATGGTTACCAGCGCTAAGCAGGGAGGACGCTGGTAACTGTGATAAATAGCGGGTATCTAGGCAGTGCGCGCTGCCTAGACCCCCGGTGTTTATCATAGTTACAAGTGTCCTTCCACTTCCAGCGATGTGGAGGTGGCTCCCTGGTCCCTGGTTGCTGAGAAGATCTGCCTGTTTGACAGCTCCCCAGCGACCAGGTAACAACGCACCAACGATCCCTACAGGATTGTTATCGTTGTCGGGATCGCTGTTGCGCCATTGTGTGTGACGGCAGCTTTACACCTAAGCTTTTCAAAGGATCTGCGTTCTTCATCAGGGTATATCAATTGTACAAAGAGAAGCAAAAAAACTAGTTTATATAAAGGCAAACACCACAATTCAGTATTTAAAGCATTGTTTTTAAAATACACTTTGGAATATTTGGGAATTTAAAGGGAACCAACCACCTCAGATGACGTGTATAAGCGGATAATCCATGTCCCTGGACCCTACCTACACCATTGCAGCTATCTTTTTGCTAAGAATATTGATAACAGCAAACCGAAATAAACAGTTTATAAGCTTACATGACTTCACTACGAGAGGGCGTCTCCCTTGGGCTCCAGTACGAGAGGGCTGTGTCTCCAGCAGCTTGAGTGACTTTCCTCCCCCTCCCTCTCTGTTTGCAGCACGTCACTGAAGGACGTGATATTATCTTTCTGTGGGCGGGCACGCAAGCCAGCTCCCGTCCGTGCTCGCCCACAGAAAGATAATATCACGTCCTTCAGTGACGTGCTGCAAACAGAGAGGGAGGGGGAGGAAAGTCACTCAAGCTGCTGGAGACACAGCCCTCTCGTACTGGAGCCCAAGGGAGACGCCCTCTCGTAGTGAAGTCATGTAAGCTTATAAACTGTTTATTTCGGTTTGCTGTTATCAATATCCTTAGCAAAAAGATAGCTGCAATGGTGTAGGTAGGGTCCAGGGACATGGATTATCCGCTTATAGACGTCATCTGAGGTGGTTGGTTCCCTTTAATAAGCACATAATTTAAATAGATAACCTCTCTCATAGCCACAACAACTAGAGGATTGAAGAACCCCTATATATCCACAGAAAGGGAACAATTAAGCTGAAGAACCCCTGGATTTTATCCCTGATTTTTACCTGCTAAAAGTGATAGTGTATGTTGCTAAGCACGTATACATAATATTTTTAATCGTGTGAAAATTTCAATTCTTTGTTTCTAAATAAAAAATCCTGACAGTGTACAGTTTTATAAAAAAAATTATAGTCCATTGTTTTATTTAGGAGGACACTGCCGCCTTAGACTTTTTATAGATTATTTATCAATCAACCTTTTCAGGCGAGATTACACTCAAAGTTTACCATAGGCTTATAAGCAGTAGCACAATTTTTATTATCTATCCTTAAACTAGCTCTGGTGTTATTACAATAGAAATAGATCTGTTTTTAAAAAATGCTTTACCTCAAAGAAAAAAAGTATCTGCTATACTGTAATGTAATGTCTGTATACTCAATTTTCATTCCCCAGGCCCAGGAGCTGTGGTATGACCAGACCATGTCCCTGTAGGGTCAGACACATCCATTACACAGTACATAGCAGGGACACATATATAATATTATCTCAGCCCAGGAGATGTGGTATGATCAGACCATGTCCCTGTACAGTCAGACACATCCATTACACAGTACATAGCAGGGACACATATATAATATTATCTCAGCACAGGAGATGTGGTATGATCAGACCATGTCCCTGTACAGTCAGACACATCCATTACACAGTACATAGCAGGGACACATATATAATATTATCTCAGCACAGGAGATGTGGTATGATCCGACCATGTCCCTGTACAGTCAGAGACAGCCATTACACAGTACATAGCAGGGACTCATATATAAGATTATCTCAGCACAGGAGATGTGGTATGATCAGACCATGTCTCTGTACAATCAGACACATCCATTACACAATACATAGCAGGGACACATATACAATGATACCTCGATTTTCGTCCGAAAACTATCGACAAAAAACATAACCGATGACAACCGAGGCAACTATTTCCATAGGAAACAATGTAAAATGAATTAATTGGTTTGAGACACTGAAAGACCTACAAAAAAAATATTTTATAGTGAATAAAGATAGCGGTTAGTGCTAGAATCACTCAGAAATGACTAAATAACTATAAAAGGAATATGAAAGACTAATTTACAGAAAAAAAAAGTTAATATATTTTATTTATAAATGCTCATTTTGGTGTATGGAAGATACTGAGGAGGGGAGAGAGGGGTGCTCATTTTAGTTTTTGGAAGGGGAGTCACATTTTGTAAGGCAAAATTAGCAGCGATGTATGGACAAAAAACGTCAAACAGAGGCATCGCCGAAAACCGAGGCACGATATTCATTGAAAAAAAATCGATGAAAACAAAAAACGACAATATCCAAAGTCGAGGAAAAGCGAGGTATCGCTGTATAAGATTATCTCAACACAGGAGATGAGGTTTGATCAGATCATGTCCCTGTATAGTCAGACACGGCCATTACACATTACATCCAGGGTAAGGCCACCGACAGTACTTGTGAGCCCATCAGCCATTCAGCCCAAGGCCACTGACAACCCCATTAGGTACATGGCCTGAGGTCGCCAACAGGGTCCCATTAGCCAGAGTGCCCGAAATCATCAACAGTGACCCATCAGATTTCCGGCCTGAGGTCGCCGAGAGCACCCCAATCAGCCATCCAAAACTGAAGCCGCCGACAGGGCTCAACTAGACACAGCCCCATCAGCCATTCGGGCCAAGGCCGTAGACAGGGCCCAATCAGCCAGACATCCCGAGGCCGCCAACAGGCCTCCATTAGCCAGACTGCCTGAGGCTGCCGAGAGGGCCCCTTCAGCCATCCGACCTTGCGCCACCGACTGGGCCCCATCAGCCATTTGGCCATAAATTCTAGTCTACAGCCAAGCAACTTATTAGTGTTAGAAGACTAGTAGATTATGGAACCTAACATGGTCTTATCTGATCAATGACACCATTTTAAAAATGTATCAGAATCAAATTATTTATCTTGTACTTTATAGAAATTATCAGCAAATTGTTGAAATTACACCTATCAAAAAAAAAAAATTAACAGCCTCCTCAATATCCCCTCTAGCTGTCCTTTCCATCACCAAGATAGGTATGTATTTGACTCACCGTGGCCGGGTAGACACGGGTAAACGGCACCGGAGAAGGCATTGCGGCTGCACCCGACCAACATACCTGAGCAGGTTGCTCGGCCGAAGGGTTCTCAGTATCTCCCCAGGCAAAACCAATGTAGCTGTGCTGTGGGTCTCCTCGTCGTCATAATCGTCCTCCTCTCCCTCGATGATTACATCTGGCTGCTCAGCGGGCGAAGATGGAAGGTGAAATCCCTGCGGGCAGGTGGGCGGCTGTGCTGCAGAATTCTCCTCGGGGACGTCCTGCGGGGCTTTCAGGTTGTCTGCTTCTTCTTCTGTTACATCGGGTAGTGGTGTTTCGATCCCGGTGACCAGGTAGGCCTCTGAAGTAGCAGAGGAGACCTCCGGTACGTGGGAGAAACAAGTGTCAGTCTCTGAGGCAGTAGAGAAACCGACTGTGGGTTCCTCGAGGGGAACCAGGTGAGTATTGGCCTCTTCCTTGGAGCAAGCTGTAAGCTCCGGTTCTGAAACTGGCTTAGCGGTGGGCTTAGACCCAGGAACGGGGTAGATAGCGGTTTCCACTGGGATTACACAGTCTATTGGCTCAGGCGATGAAGCAGGACAGGTGGTTGGCGTGGGCGAGGTGGTAAAACAGGAGCTGGCATCCGGTTCTGGAGTGAATGCACCTATACGGTTCTGCTGGATAGCCCGATGAAGTCGGCTGCCCAAACCCGCGCTCCAGCTGCGGATGGTTCATTCAACTGTCTCTATGAGCCTCACCAGGAGGTCTTGCAAAGCCTCTTGCCAAAAGTCAGGGCTGCCGTCGATGGTTAAGACGGGACCCGGACCCGGATGGCCTATGGCTGCTCTGGCCTCAGCCTCGACCTCCTGCATTAGATCGTGGAGTTTCATGCTGGTTATCTTCTTGGAGGAACCACACCCGTCCAAAACGGTAACCGTTCAGTCCAAGAACTGGTGGAAGAAGACTGACACTCTCACTTCCTTTGGGAGTTTTTGTAGTCCAATTGTGGGAAAAAGTCTTTGGCCCGCCCCCATGGTTGTTTCCAGCAATTAGGGCGGACAATGATTTTGGCGCCTTTGCCTTGAGCCCTCCCTCGAAGAGGGGTGGTGGCTCTCCCTTAGGTATGCACGTGGTGATTCACATGGCGGGGCCACCATCTTGGGCGCCATCTTGGTCCAATGGTGAAAAGGCGGAAAAAGTTATTTTTGGGACGAACAAAGTCCTTTTCGATGAAATAAACTCTTTTTAAGCACATTATACCCGTTAGGGAACGGGCCTGCTCCATTAGCCAGACTGCCTGAGGTGACTGACATGGCCCCATCAGCCATCCGTCCAAAGGTCGCCGAAAGGGTCCAATCAGGCATCAAGCTGGAGGCCGCCGACACGGCCCTATAAGCCATCAGGGCTAAGGCTGCCGACAGGACCCCTTCAGCCACCCAACCTTGGGCCACCGACAGGGCCCCATTAGCCATCCATCTGGAGGCTGCCGAGACGGTCCCATCAGCCATTCAGGCCAAGGCCACTGAAAAAGCCCCATCAACCATCCGACCAGGGGCCGCTGACAGGGCCCAATCAGTCAGACATCCTGAGGCCGCCAACAGGCCTCCATTAGCCAGAATACCCGAGGCTGCCATCAGGGTCATATTAGTCTGACTGCCCGAGACTACCGACAGGGCCCCATCATCACTCTGGCACGAGGCGGTCAACAGGACCCTTTCAGCCATCCGAACTTGCGCCGCAGACATGGCCCCGTCTGCCATCCTGCCTGAGGCCACCGACAGGGCCCCATCTGCCAACTGGCCCAAGGTCGCAAACACGGCCTCATCAGCCAGACTTCCCGAGGCCGCCGACAGAGCTACCTCAGCCAGATGGCTCGAGGTCGCCGACACGGCTCCATCAGCCAGACTTCCTAAGGCCGCCGACAGGGCCCCATCAGCTATCTGGCCCTAAATGCTTGTGTAGAGCCTGCCAACCTATCAGTGTTAGAAGACCAGTAGAAGAACCTAATATGGTCATATCTGACCAAAGACACAATTTTAAAAATGCACCAGAATCAAACTTACCGTATATACTCGCGTATAAGCCGAGTTTTTCAGCCCAAAAATTGGGCTGAAAAGTCCCCCCTCGGCTTGTACGCGAGTATATAAAAAATACCGCAGCAGCCCCGGAGGTATACAGGCCCCCCATCAAGTTCCAGGGCCCCCCCCCCCTTGCGCGCCAGCCTGTAAAGTAAAATCATACTTACCAGTGTCCAGTCGCGCCGTCCGCAGCTGCCGACACGCGATCCCGGGCTTCATTCCGCGTCTTCCGCATTTCCTGTAGTCGCGGGAAATGACGTCATTGCCCGCGACCACAGGAAGTCGGAAGCCGGAAGACGCGGATTGAAGCCTGGGATCGCGTGTCGGCAGCTGCGGACGGCGCGACAGGACACTGGTAAGTATGATTTTACTTTACAGGCTGGCGCGCAAGGGGGGGGGCCCTGGAACTTGATGGGGGGCCTGTATACCTCCGGGGCTGCGGCTGGGGCTGCATATACCTCTGGGGCTGCATATACCTCTGGGGCTGCATATACCTCTGGGGCTGCATATGGGGCTGCATATACCTCTGGGGCTGCATATACCTATGGGGCTGCATATACCTCTGGGGCTGCTGTATACTACCACTGGGGCTGCTGCTGTATACTACCACTGGGGAGGCTGCTGTATACCTCACTGCTGGGGGTTGTATACCTGTGCTGGAGTCCACCCTCGGCTTATACGCGAGTCAATAAGTTTTCCCAGTTTTTGGGGGCAAAAGTAGGGGGGTCGGCTTATACACGGGTCGGCTTATACACGAGTATATACGGGTATTTATCCTGTACTTTCCATAAATTATCAGCAAATTGATGAAATTACACCTATTGAAAAAAACAAAACAGAATAACAGTCTCCTCCAAATCCTCTCTAGCTGTCCTTTCAATCACCAATATAGGTGTGTTTTCTACCATTTTAGAAAGAAAAAAAAGAGAATTTTGTTTACGTACCGTAAATTCTTTTTTCTTTAATCATCAATGGGAGACCCAGACAATGGGGTTTAGGGCACTGCCCTCCGGAGGTCACACTAGGTACTACAAGTTTGTAGACACCGCCTCCTCCGCTTATAAACCCCTACCGCAGGGAACATCCTCAGTTTGGTCTACAAGCTGCGAGGAGGAAATAAACCACACCCGAAACATCGGGAAGAATGCCGTACACAAAACGGCTCAACAACCCGGCAAACACTGTCTCAACAGAGAACAGAGCAAATGCAAAACATGCAAAGGAACAACTGGGTGGGTGCTGGGTCTCCCATTGATGATTAAAGAAAAAAGAATTTACGGTACGTAAACAAAATTCTCTTTTTTCTGGTCATCATAATGGGAGACCCAGACAATGGGGATGTCCTAAAGCAATACCCCAGGGCGGGAAGAGTTCCTCAACAAGACGGAAAACACATGGTTCCCTTTAAAGGTGGGCAACCGCCGCCTGGAGAACCCGCCTGCCCAAACTCGCATCCGCAGAGGCATGGGCATGCACCATATAGTGCTTAGAAAAAGTGTGCAGGCTGGACCAAGTGGCCGCCTGACACACCTGTAGAGCAGACGCTCTATGTCGCAAGGCCCAGGAGGCACCTACAGCTCTAGTAGAGTGTGCCTTCAAACCCACCGGGAGAGGCAAACCAGAAGACCGGTAAGCCTCCTGAATGGGAGCCTTGATCCATCTGGCCAAGGTCGACTTCGAAGCCGCGGACCCCCTACAGCGACCCATCGTGAGGACAAATAAGGAATCCGAACTCCTAAAGGAGGCGGTCCTGGACACATAAATGCGTACAGCCCTCACGAGATCCAGAGTATGGAGGTCGCGCTCAACCTGATGAACGGGAGCGGGGCAAAATGATGGGAGAACAATCTCCTGGTTTAGGTGAAACGTTGAAACCACCTTCGGCAAGAATTCTGGCCGTGGGCGCAACACCACCTTGTCTTGGTGAACCACCAGAAAGGGTGACTTGCACGAAAGTGCAGCCAATTCTGAGACCCTTCTCAGGGACGTAATTGCCACCAGAAAGACCACTTTCTGGGACAGACGAGAGAGAGAGATGTCTCTCAGTGGCTCAAACGGCGGTTTCTGCAGAGCCGCCAGGACCATGTTGAGGTCCCAAGGGTCCAGAGGTCGCCTGTAAGGCGGAACCACCCGAGCTACCCCCTGCAGAAATTGGCGGACCTTCGGCAGGAGAGCCAAGCGCCTGTCAAACAGCACTGAAAGTGCTGACACTTGACCTTTCAGAGAGCCAAGGGATAACCCCAACTCCAACCCCGACTGTAGGAAAGCCAACAATGTCGGAATGGACAATGGCCACGGTGAGCGTCCACCAGAGGCACACCAGGAGAAAAAGATTTTCCACGTTCTGTGGTATATCTTCCTGGAGACAGGTCTCCTAGCCCTATTCATAGTGGCAACCACTGTAGGAGAGAATCCTCTGGACGTCAGCAGCCAGGCCTCAAGAGCCATGCAGTCAATCTGAGGGCCCTGGAATTGAGGTGGAAGAATGGTCCTTGCGCGAGTAGATCTGCGCGTTCTGGAAGAGCCCACCGGTGTCCGCCTGACAGTTGCCACAGGTCCGGGTACCAGGACCTCCTGGGCCAATCTGGAGCCACTAGAATGGCTACTCTGCATTCCATCCTGATTTTCCACAGGACCCTGGGAATCAGAGCCAGAGGCGGGAACACATATGGCAGCTGGAAGCTGGACCAACTCAGGATCAGGGCATCCGCCCCCAGAGACTGAGGATCCCACGATCTTGCCATGTATTGGGGCACCTGATGATTCAGCCGTGAGGCCATCAGATCCACGTCCGGAGTGCCCCATCTGCCGCAGATGTCCCGGAAGACGTCTGGATGAAGAGACCACTCTCCGGCGTCCATGCCCTGTCGGCTCAGGTAGTCGGCCTCCCAGTTCTCGACCCCTGGGATGTGAACTGCGGAGATCAGGCAGCCGTTTTCCTCCACCCAGGCTAGAATGCGGTGGACTTCGGCGAGGGCCTGAGCACTTCTGGTCCCTCCCTGATGATTTATGTAGGCGACGGCCGTCGCATTGTCGGACTGCACCCGAATGGGGTGTCCTGACAGGAATTTCTGAAACGCCAGGAGCGCCAGATAGACCGCCTTGATCTCCAGCACGTTGATCTGCAATGCCGACTCCGACTGAGTCCAGAGGCCTTGAGCCCTGTGGTGCAAGAACACCGCACCCCAGCCCTTCAGACTGGCGTCTGTGGTCACCACTAACCATGACGGTTTTAGGAAGGACCGGCCTCGTGACAGGTGACGTGGCTGGAGCCACCACTGTAGGGAGTCCTTGGTCGGTTGTGACAGTGTCACCAGCCGATTCAGCGAGATCGTCCTCTTGTCCCATCTGTGAAGAATCTCCAGCTGGAGAGGACGGAGGCGAAACTGTGCGAACGGCACCGCCTCTATCGCCGCTACCCTGCGTCCCACTAGTCTCATCAATACCCGTAGGGATGAGTGTGGTGACAGGAGGACTGCTTGTACTCCTGATTGGATCGCCATCTGTTTGACTCGTGGCAGAGACACCAGGGCTGAGGCTGTGTTGAAGTCCATGCCCAGATATGTCAAAGACTGGGTCGGAACTAGCGTTGACTTCTGAATATTGAGGAGCCAACCGAACTGTTCCAGAGACTGCATGGTCACATCCAGGCTCTCTTGACAGAGGTGTTCTGATGGCGCCCTGACCAGCAGGTCGTCTAAATAGGGAATGACGGCATGTCCCTGCATGTGCAGGAGAGCCATCATGGAAGCCATCACTTTTGTGAACACCCGCGGTGCCGAGGCTAGCCCGAATGGCAGTGCCACAAATTGGAAGTGTTCTTCCCCACTGCGAATCGCAACCAGCGCTGATGAGCCGGTGCAATGGGTACGTGAAGGTAAGCGTCTCTGATATCTATGGACGCTAGGAAGTCCCCCTGTGACACAGCTGCGATCACGGAGCGCAGTGATTCCATACGGAACTTCCGAACCAACACGTGACGGTTGAACAACTTCAGGTCCAGTACTGGGCGGAAGGATCCGTCCTTCTTTGGGACGATAAAGAGGTTGGAGTAAAAACCCCTGAACCTCTCTCCGGAAGGCACCGGGATTACCACTCCGTCTCTGCGGAGACCCTCCAACACCTGGTAAAAAGCCTGAGCTTTTTCTGGTGACGGGACCGACCGATGGAATCGGGATATCGGTTTTGACGTCAGCTCTATCCTGTACCCTCGCGAGATCACGTCTCGAACCCACTGATCTTGAACGTGAAGCAGCCACCTGTCCTGAAAGCGAGACAAGCGGCCCCCCACCTGTGGGGAGGCAGGATGAAAGAGCGAGTCATGTAGAGGCGGGTTTGGGGGTGGCAGCTGCCGCTCCCGCCGGCTTCTTTGGACGACTCTTAGAGCGCCACTGGGAAGCGGGCTTTCCCCCTCGGTCCGTGCGAGCGGACGGAGCTGATGACTGCGAGCTGGAACGAAAGGACCACTGTTTTGGGTTCCTTTTAACGGTATACCGTGGCTTAGGCTTATTCTGCGGTATCTTAGACTCAGCAGAATCCTTAATTAGCTTGTCCAGTTCGGTGCCAAAAAGCCTGTCACCAGCAAACGGAAGATTCTGCAAAATCTTCTTGGATGTGGCATCTGAGTCCCAAAGACGCAGCCACAACAACCTGCGGATCGCTATAGCATTGGCCGAAGCCACAGCTGAGCGAGTGGCAGTTTCCAGAGTCGCCGTCCTGGCGTAGTCCGCATAGGCCCTTGCCCTTTCGGTAAGTGCTAGGACCTCTGGACTGGATCTTGCCATGTCAGAGATACCATCCAAGCAGGTAGTAATCGCTTGTAAGGTCCAGACCGTGGCAAAATTAGGGGCAAATGAAGACCCCACAGCCTCATAGGAAGACTTGGCGAGCTGCTCGACCTGTCTATCAGTAGCATCCTTCAGTGAGGAGCTATCAGAGGCAGAGAAAAGGGAGCGTGCAGCAATCCTGGTCATGGAAGCGTCCACCTTCGGGGACTGCGACCACTCCTGTAGCACCTCCTGGGGGAAGGGGAAGCGATTGTCCTTGATTTTACGGACATAACGCCGCCCAGGATGTAACCTGGGAGCTCTAACCACCCTTCCAAAATTAGTGTGGTCCATGAAGGAGCCACTTGGTCTAGCCTCCGGCCGCAGCCATTGATAGACCTCCTTCGGGTGCACCGTCACCTCCTCAGGGGGTGTCACGAGACGTAAAGTCTCGTTGATAGAGGACACCAGATCCTCCACCCCGTCTGGTGGTTCAGATACAGACACAGACCCGAAATTTGAACCCCCATCATCTTCCTCACCATCAGAGGAACGCTCCTCCTCAGAGAGAGTATGGAGCTCGGGTGAATCCTCACGACGAGCCCGCTTAAGGGGTCTCGCAGCAGAAGAGGGGGACACCCGGGGGTAACTGGATGGAGTAGCTGGGCTATCCAGTCTCCTATTAAGTGCCTCCAGGGATTGCGACATGGAGGACAGCTGAGACAGCAGAGATTCATTGATCTTATTCTGAGTCTCCCATGGCCCTGAGATCACCTGAACCTCAGGGTATAGCACCGGAGCTGCTGACTCAGCAGTGCCAGCCCGGGCCTCTGGGCGTCCGCAGTTATTGCAGGACCCCTCCACCAGTGTACCATTGCATGTAGCACAGGTAATGGTGGTTACTGCCGCCTTAGCAGCACGCTTCCCGGCTGAGGACATCGCCACAGTAGGGGAAAATAAGCCAAATTGACAACAAAACCGGGATCCCGGTGGCTTACCGACCGCAGTAAAGCGGTATGAGGAAGCGGTGTGTGTGTGACCTCCGCGACGGTTTCCGGTCTCCCCTCTGGAGTGCAGACGCACGCTGCATAAGAATCCCAACCGGGAAGTGAGGGTAAAGATGGCCGCCGACAGTGAAACTGTGGGCGGCGCCGAAGAGACGCGGGAAACACACACACACGCCCAGCGATGACGTCACCGCACGGGCTGCTTCCCATCCTCCAAGCATCCACAGCATGAGGGAGCCGGAGCCCGCAGCGCGGGAAAGAGTGTAAAAAACATTATACACAGACTGCATGTACACCATCCACAGCATGAGGGAACAAACATCCGCAGCCTACGGCCTCAGCCCCTGTGACACACAGGGCGGTCAGCCAGGGTGACCCCAGCACAGGGTACACCCGCAGAACCGCGGACCCGAGGGTAACGCGCGGTCTGACTGTCCTGAAACACATATAGTGCCAGACACTACCCCCAGGCACGCAGGAGACACAGAGTGCCTCAGTGCCGGTCCGGTCTGTAAGCACCATTTAGGGAGGCCTCGGACGGGGGTGCAGCACCAGTCTGGTCTGTAAGCACCATTTAGGGAGGCCTCAGACTGGGCCGCTCAGCACCAGTCCGGAGTGTAAGCACCATTTAGGGAGGCCTCGGACTGGGCTGGCTCCAGTCCGGTCTGTAAGCACCATTTAGGGAGGCCTCGGACGGAGCGGAGCTGTGCAAGGCTCCCATCTCCCACTCTCCAGAGCCCCCCAGAGAGGGATGGAGAGGAGCGTAACAGCGTACCGGGAGAACACGAAGTGTCCAGGCTCTAGGCCCTCCGGTACCTCCACCAGCGTGTGCCACTAAGGGTGAGCGGGGAGGCTGTCACCGGTCCCGATAGGACCGTATTACCTTGTCTTCAGACGCCATCACGTAAGTAGTGAGAATGCAGTGAAGTGCAAGCAAAGCGTGATCCTCCGAGCACACTAAGTTTAAAACTGAGGATGTTCCCTGCGGTAGGGGTTTATAAGCGGAGGAGGCGGTGTCTACAAACTTGTAGTACCTAGTGTGACCTCCGGAGGGCAGTGCCCTAAACCCCATTGTCTGGGTCTCCCATTATGATGACCAGAAAATCTTCAATTTGCTTCTAGTTTACGCAAGTAGCTGGAAGGTTTATCAAGGAAACAGTACTTGTGAGCCCATCAGCCATCCAGCCCAAGGCCTTGCACACAGCCGTCTAGCTATCCTATCCATTTTTAAAATAGTGTGTTGTCACCTATTTTAAGGACACGTTGACACAGCCTCATCAGAAATCCAGCCCGAGGCCGACGACACAGGCCCATCAGCCATCCGGCCAGAGGCTGACAACAAAACACCATCAGCAATCCGGCCCAAGGCCGTCGACACAGCCCCATCAGCCATCTGGCTCCTGGCCACAGACAAGGCTCCATCAGACATCTGGCCCGCAGCCACCAACATGGCCCCAATAACCATCCGGCCTGAGGCCGCCAACACGGTTACAGCAGACATCTGGCCTGAGGCTGTTGACACGACCCAAATAACCATCCGGCCCGAGGCCACCAACACAGCCACATCAACAAACCATCAGCTATCTGGCTGCAGACACGGCTGTTGTAGTCAGACAGGATTTCCTCAATCTGGACAGTGATTCTGCTTGGTTGCCGTACACATTACTGTAGGGAAACCAACCTGGCGTTGCGTGGAGTGAAATAAATTTTAAAAAACAAATGCGTGGGGCTTCGCAGCAATTTTAAGTCTAGCCAGATGAAAGCAGACATCGGTGAGCTGCCACCTTCAGGTGCCCAATTTTCCCTTGGCTGGCAAAAAAATAATGCATGGGCTTTGCCCTATTTTTCATTGCCAGCCAAGGTAAAACTAAGCAGCTGAGGGCTGGTATTCCCAGCGGGGCGAGGGCCCATTGTTATAGGGCCCTCCCCACGCTAAAGAACAACAGCCCACAGCCGCCCCTGAAAATGGCGCATTAATACTAAGTGCCTTGTCCAGGCACCTTACCAGGCTCTTCCAGCGGTCCTGGTGGCAGTGGCATGCTGGGTAATAAAGGGGTTAATATTAGCTTTGTTAAACAAGCTAGAATTAAGCCTGAGATTCCAGCCATTAAGAATCTCCAATAAAGGGTTAAAAAAAAGAAACCACGCTGAGAAAAATTATTAGAAATAAAGACTCAGACACCCTTAGGGACTCCATCTTTATTACTCCCCTTTACAGCCCTCCCGGATCCTTGTCTTCTTTCTTCTCTCTTCTTCTGTCTTCTTTCTTCTACAAATGTTCAGCTCAGCTGCATCACAAAGCAGGAGGAGGATGAACGCTTCCACCCCCTGCTCTCTGATGACTGAATCAGCAGAGGTAGTGACGGGTAAGAAGTGATGTCATCGCTGACACCATTGCCATAGAAACTAAATAAGCGGTTAGATCAAAGTGGTTCTTGAATGAGCGGCTCATACAGGTGCCGCAAGAGTGAATAATTTAGACAAAGTAAGTAGCTGGAAGGTTTATCAAGCAAACAGAACTTGTGAGCCCATCAGCCATCCAGCCCAAGGCCACCAACACAGCCTCATTAGCCATACAGCCCAAGGCAGCGTACACAGCCCTCTAGCTGTCCTATCCATTTTCAAATTAGTGTATTCTCTCCTATTTTAAGGACAGGTAATCTTCAAAGAATTTTCCTGTAGTTTAGGGTAAGTAGCTGGAGTATATATCAACCAAATTCTACATGGAAGGACTGCCAATTTTACAACATATATGTAAATATGTAATATCTATTGACAACATTAGCCATCTGGCCAGAGGCCATCGACACGGCCCTATCAGACATCCGGCCCAAGTTTGGCGATGAGACTCCATCAGCTATAAGCACATGGCCGCCAACATGGCCCCATCTGCCATCCTGCCTGAGGCCATCGACAGGGCACCATCTGCCAACCGGCCCAAGGTCGCCAACACGGCCTTATCAGCCAGATTGCCCGAGGTCGCTGACAGAGCTACGTCAGCCAGACGGCTCGAGGTCGCCGACACGGCCCTATCACCCAGACTTGCTAAGGCCGCCGACAGGGCCCCATCAGCTATCCGGCCCTAAATGCTTGTGTAAAGCCTGCCAACTTATCAGTGTTACAAAACCAGTAGAAGAACCTAATATGGTCATATTTGACCAATGACACTATTTTAAAAATGCACTAGAATCAAACTTATTTATCCTGTACTTTCCATAAATTATCAGCAAATTGTTGAAATTTCACCTATCAAAAAATCAAAATAACAGCCTCCTCCATATCCCCTCTAGCTGTCCTTTCCATCACCAAGATAGGTGTGTTTTGTAACATTTTAGAAAGAAAAAATCTTCAATTTGCTTCTAATTTAGACAAGTAGCTGGAAGGTTTATCAAGCAAACAGTACTTGTGAGCCCATCAGCTATCCAGCCCAAGGCCACCAATACAGCCTGATCAGCCATACAGCCCAAGGCCAAGGCCGTGTACACAGCCGTGTTGGTGTCCTACCCATTTTTAAAATAGGGTATTTTCTCCTATTTTAAGGAGAGGTAATCTTCAAAGAATTTTCTGTACTGTAGGGTACATAGCTGGAGTAAATATCAATCAAACTACATGGAAGGACTGCTAATTTTACAACATATATGTAAATATGTAATATCTATTTGCAACATTAGCCATCTGGCCAGAGGTCATCGACACGGCCCCATCAGACATCCAGCCCAAGTCTGCCGATGAGGCTTCATCAGCTATAAGGCCCATGGCCGCCGCCATGGCCCTATTTGCCATCATGCCCCAGGACACTGACAGGGCTCCATCTGCCAACTGGCCCAAGGTCGCCGACACGGCCTCATCAGCCAGATTGCCCGAGGCCGCCGACAGAGTTACGTCAGCCAGACGGCTCGAGGTCGCCGACACGGCCCCATCAGCCAGACTTGCTAAGGCCGCTGACAGAGCCCCATCAGCTATCCGGCCATAAATGCTTGTGTAAAGCCTGCCAACTTATCAGTGTTAGAAAACCAGTAGAAGAACCTAATATGGTCATATTTGACCAATGACACTATTTTAAAAATGCACCAGAATCAAACTTATTTATCCTGCACTTTCCATAAATTATCAGCAAATTGTTGAAATTTCACCTATCAAAAAATCTAAATAACAACCTCCTCCATATCCCCTCTAGCTGTCCTTTCCATCTCCAAGATAGGTGTGTTTTCTACCATTTTAGAAAGAAAAAATCTTCAATTTGCTTCTAATTTAGACAAGTAGGGGCGTGGCCTGGACATGGAGGGGAGCACAAGCTGAGTGCTGGAGCTCCTTCCCTACAATCACCTCCGAGCTGGAACAGCCGGTACCAGACCCCTCTAACTCACCCACATGCCATCCAGGAGGAAGTGCAACCACCCTCAAGACGCCCGGGAGCCTTCTGTGCCCCCCACAGGGAGGATTTCCCACTACCTCCGGGGCGCAGCCCTGGAGCAGGAGATGGCTGCAGGGAAGATGGCGACCGGCGCTGCTAACAGGGCGGCTGATCAAAGACCGCACCGCGCTGCAGAGGGCGGCGCGGGCATAGAGGAGGCCTCCACACAGCAGGAGGAACCGCGGACTCCAGATCGGGAGCACCAACAGAGGCCGGTAATGTGCATCCCTCTCCCCCCACTCCCCCCTCTCCTGGTAAATGCTGCACAAGATGGAGGCGCTGCTTCTGCTGTGCAGCTGGCCTCAGGACTTGTTCCATCTCCTCCCCAGGCCAGTGATAAGGCAGCTATGCATGAGGACCTGGCCCTTAATAAACAGTCAGTGCCCCAAGATGGCGGAGACACCACCCTGACTAATACAAAGAGCACTACTGGGGGCCAAGTGCTCTATCAGGCTGATATACATACAGCCCCTGCCATGGGTGAATCTGGCCAGCAAACACTGACTGGTGCATCAGTGGAAGGGGGTCAGACTGAGGCTAAAACATCACAGAGTGGAGCAATAGGAGAAAAGAGTACACAAACCCCCTTGCCAAGGGGTCTGACTATGGATACTATGGAGGGACCCCCCGTGTACCCCAACATATACGCCCCTGCAGAATTCTACTACACCAGTCCCCCTTTCTCCCAGGACAGTTACTGACAACCAACACTCCAGGGGGACAGGAGATATGGGACGACCTCAGGTCACGTATTCAGACTATCCCTACCAGGGAGGAAATGGAAGGTTTTATCACTCGCATGGAGGCATCCTTTAAGGCTGAGGCTACCGAACTTCGGGGAGAGGTTCATAAGCTTTTTTTTTTTTTTTTTTTTTTTTAATTCTTAATTTTTAAATTGGTTAATTTTTACAAAGCATAGATAAGAAGTACAAAGTTTATCCAACTAACCGTATAAGCCTCCTGTACAAATATCCATATTGCTTCGCTTGATATAACAACTTAACAACAAATACAAAACTCTCCGAACTCTCGGGGATAGTCCCCTCTATTAACCAGACTGTAAAATGCCGCTAGAGATGCAGAAAGGTATTTCTATATTTATTCCTCCACAAGCCTCTCTGCGAATCCTTTGCCATAGGCCCCTTTTCGGGAACAAAGGTTATCAACTACTATTGTTCCTCATAGTGCCAAATACTTTCTTAGATGAAAACACCAATTGAAGTGTCTACAGTCCTCATACTGTAGAAATCAAAACAGGACACAGTGGGAGAAAAAAGGAGAAGTAAGAGAGAAAGAAGAGTTCTAAGAAATAGGAATTAGATTGGGGAAGAAAGATGACCGGTTTCGTCAGACTCGTAGGTGGAAAGGAGAGTGGGGGAGAGAGGGGGGGCTGACTCAGAAATAGAGAAGGTGGGAGGTGGAGAAGGAGGATGGAGCTTGATCAGGATGCGAATCTCTTAGTACTCAAACTCCAGGCTCTAATCCGCCATCTGTCAATAGCCGATCATAGTCGGGCGTCTGTTGGAAGTCTATCCACTTGTACCATGTGGTCCAGTGTCTCAAGAATGAGTCATTCATGGAAGCTGTTAAATCCTCCATCAACATTAGTTCGTTAATTTTACCAATCCAATGGACGAGACGAGGGGAAGATGTCGTACCCCAAAGAGCGGGTATACATGCCCTTGCCGCAATGATCAAAAACTTCAACAGAGAACGTTTGTAATTTTCTTCTGACATATTCGTTAGATGCAGTAGGACCGCCATCGGGTTAAGAGGGTCCGCATAACCCGTCACTTGAGCTATCACAGTCCCTACTCCCTCCCAAAAAGCCTTGAGTTTGTCACAGCTCCAAAAGATATGAACCATAGATCCCGTCTCCGCTTCACAGCGCCACCACTGGGCATCCACCAAAGGGTACATGGCATAAATTCTCTACGGTACCCTGTACCACCTAGACACGATTTTATACCCGGCCTCTTGTTGTTTCGAGCTGATGGAGGTGCTATGGGCAAATTGCAGATTCTGTTTATCTGGGTATCTGAAAATTTTGTGCCCAGCTCCCTTTCCCAATTAGTTATAAAGTATGGGGGTTTCTGGTCCGGGGCGGAGTTCAGCATCGTGTATACTAGTGAGAGAACATGTCTCATCGGTCCCTTCCCAGAGCAAAGATTCTCAAACTGTGTCAAAGGGCTGGCGTTGTAACTCCGTGGTTGCAAAGAGCTCAAGAAGTGCCGTATGTGTAAGGATCTCCACCAACCCAAGGGGACAGGTGACTCCATGCCTCGTAAGGCGGTCAGGGATGGCCAGTCATCTCCCTCTCTAAAAGACTCGACTCTGTCCTTGTCTGTCGCGATCCAGTGTTTTATCACACCATCACTTCTCACTTGGCCAAAGCCTGGGTGGCACAACACAGATGTGAGTCTAGAGTACGTAGGAATCATGAATGGTCTAGTCCAGAGGGACGAGCAGTAGTGTGCTGTGGTTCATAAGCTTAATATGAGAGTTTCCTCTACTGAATCATCCTCCCAGAATGTAGACGAGAGGCTGCGGCTATTGGAAGACAAGGTCTCATCGCAAGCCTCTAAGCTAGAAAGAATGTTGGATTCCATGGAAGACATGGAGAACAGGGAGAGGAGGAACAACATCAAGATAAGAGATACCCGAAAGTGTCGGTCCTAAGGAGCTGGACTGTACCCTTAAAAACATATTCAATTCAATAAGGGAGGTGTCAGCAGATTCTATTTTGGAGTTCGATAGGGCACATAAATCTCTTGGACCGCCGCCGATGGAAGGAGAGAGGCCCCGAGATGTGGTGTGTAGGATCCATAAGTATAAGATCAAAGAGATGATTTTTACTAAAGCCCGATCTAAAGGACAGATTAAATATCAAAATGTGTCTCTCCAACTACTGGCGGACCATTCGAGGCGCACCCTGCAAAAACGGAGGGTGTTTCGCCCTCTGCTGGCGATACTAAGACAACAGGACATACCCTACACTTGGGGCTTTCCGTTCCGCCTCCAGGTGCGGAGAGACGGAGTGCTTCACTACGTCACTCATCCTAGAGGAGTACCAGAGTTCACGAAGGCTCTTGGGCTCCCTCCAGTGACAATCTCGCCAGAAGAATGGCCGGGACAGTACGAGTATCTAGATTGGATGCAGAGGATCCCGGAGGCGCCAGGAGGAAACACGGGGAGGGGGAGAGGGGCTTCACGGAGAGGGAGTAACAGAGGGTGGAGAAGGGGCTCATTTAATACTGGATTAGGATACTTCCTTAGTATTGAAAGCTGTAAAATTTGTCCTCCTGCATTTCAACGGTTTTTCTTTCAGGGGAAATAGTGGAGATGGTGTTCCATGACGATCCGTCTTTTCATCTAAAAGTATCTGCTTACTAAAGTTTCTCAAGTTTCTTCTGTTATAACTATAAAGTAATTAGTTAATTTAACAGTATAATACTGGCCCGGGGTGAAGGGGACAGCTCTTGGGTGGACAGGTTACGCCTCACCCGGATATAGTCACCTGTTTTTAGGAAGACTGGTCGAATAGACCGCCCCAAACCGTTATTCCAGATTATTCTGGGAATTTTCTTTGTTCTTAATCCTTCCCCCCCCTCCCACTTTCTCCCTTTCTTCTTTCTACTTCCCTTTCTTATCTCTTCTACTACATATTTGGATATCTTTTTTAATCACCCTAACTCTCGGGCACCCGGTCCACTCCTATCTGTCCCCCTTTCCATTCATCCCCCCTTTTTCCGGCTCTTAGTTTCCCTCCTTCCCTCCCCCACCTCGATCCCAGTGCCGACCATGTCCACTTTAAAAATCTGCTCGCTCAATGTAAAGGGATTCAACACCCCTCAGAAGAGGTCGCAGATCTTATACTCTGCTCATAAGCAGAAGTGTCAGATTCTGCTGTTACAGGAGACTCACTTCAAATCAGGACATGTACCGAGTCTCCGTAACAGATACTTCTCTGAATGGTACCATAGTACGAACCCAGAAGCGAGAACGAAGGGTGTGTCCATTGCGATACGAAAGTCACTGATGCACGAGATTCTTGATACCTGTATTGACCCACAAGGCCGATATTTTTTTCTTAAGATAAGGATTGCTGGATCTTTGCTAACTATCGTCAATTGGTACTTGCCTAATAGGTTCCAAACGAAGACGTGCAGGTCATACCTGTCACGGTTGACCAGCTTTGCGGAAGGATCAACCGTTAACGGTGGAGATCTCAATTTCACCCTGGACCCGGTGGCAGACTCATCCTCTGGTAAGAGACCTATACCAAATAAACGGCTTGTCTCCATTAAAAAGCTCCTTCACGCTCTGAGGCTTATAGACATCTGGAGGACTTTAAACCCACAGGGAAGGGACTTCACATATTTCATTACTGTATGAGTACATGACTCATACAGTAGAATAGACCTATTTCTCACTAGTCACAACTTACTTTCTTGGAACCCTGAGGCAACCATAGGGGATATTTTACTGTCAGATCATGCCCCCACTTACTTGACTCTTACCTTGCCAGACACTAGTAGTAGACCTTGGACCTAGAGACTCAATGAACACTTATTGAAAGACGAGGTGTGTCTAAAGGAGGTTAAGGAGACTATACAGTCCTTTGACCGAGACCATGCCTCGGACCCCACCCCTTCTCCCACAAAATGGGAGACTCTGAAATGTGTACTGAGGGGGGTGCTTATAAAGCATGGCGCTCGTCTGAAAAAAAAGAACACAAAATTAGTGGAAGATTTACTTTCTCAGATTCATATATTGGAAATTGCGCACAAACAGACCTTGTCTAAAATGACCCTTACCGACCTAGCTTTAAAGAAAAAAGAACTTAAAGATTTACTGGATCAAAAATACCGTAGATATTCTGAGAAATCTAGGAGTTATTTTTACTCCAATTCTGATAAATGTGGGCGTCCCTTGGCCAGACTGCTCCATCCTCGGTTAAACCCGACATTTGTTCCATCCATTTCCACTAAAACGGGGGGGTCGCACATTCTTACCGAAGGAAATACTGGAAGAATTTAGACAGTATTATTGTGATCTCTATAATATCAAGGGACATTTGTCTGATATGCCTCCTTTGGAATTGTCTGATAAGATTAGGAGATATATGGAAAGAACAGCGATCCCTACACTAGCTTCGGAGACTAGCGCGATGTTAGGGAAGGAGATCTCAGAGGAGGAATTGCTACGGGCTATCCAGTCTACCCAGTCAGGGAAAAGTCCAGGTCCAGACGGATTCTTGCCCAACTTTTACAAACTATTTCAAACCCAGCTGTCGCCCGCAATGTTAGTGGCTTTTAATTCTGTTTTAAGGGGCTCTGATTTCGTGCCTCAGTCTTTAGAAGCCCATATCAGCGTCATACCCAAACCTGAGAAAGACCCATCTTCAGTGTCGAACTACAGGCCGATTTCGCTACTGAATGTGGATGTCAAATTATTCTCTAAAATACTAGCTGACTGCTTGGCTCCAATTCTCCCTTCCGTGATTGACTCGGATCAGGTGGGCTTTGTCAGAGGCCGGGAGGCTAGGGATAACACTATTAGGATCCTCCTCCTTATAGCTAAGGCCAAAAGCTCTTCGGCTCCACTGGGTCTGATTTCTGTGGATGCTGAAAAGGCCTTTGACAGAGTCCACTGGGGGTTTATGAAGGAGGCGCTGATTCAACTTGGCCTGGGCCCTCAATTTTTACACGGAATCATGGCCCTATATTCCTCCCCGTCTGCCAAGGTGAAGATAGGGGGAGCCCTGTCCTCCTCGTTTGGAATTGCGAACGGGACTAGGCAGGGATGTCCATTATCACCCCTGCTGTACATTATTGTAATGGAGCATTTAGCCACAGCAATCAGAGCCAATATTGACATACATGGAATTGAGCTGGGTCACAATCATCACAAGACGGCACTATTTGCCTCTGATCTCCTCCTCTATGTCTCACAGCCTCTGATCTCTATTCCTTCAATTTTGAGGGAATTCGAACAGTTTGGGCGGTTGAGTAATTTTAACCCCTTCACCCCCGGGCCTATTTTGACCCTAATGACCAGGCCATTTTTGTCAATTGTGACCAGTGTCCCTTTATGAGGTAATATCTCTGGAACGCTTCATTGGATCCGAGCGATTCTGAGATTGTTTTTTCGTGACATATTGGGCTTCATGTCAGTATTAAATTTAGGTCGATAATTTTTGCGATTATTTGTGAAAAAAAATCAAAAGTTTGGCAAAAACTTTGAAAATTTTGCAATTTTCAAATTATGAATTTTTATTCTGCTAAACCAGAGAGTTATGTGACACAAAATAGTTAATAAATAATATTTCCCACATGTCTACTTTACATCAGCTCAATTTTGGGGAAAAAAGAATTTTTTGTACGGAAGTTATAAGGGTTCAAAGTTCATCAGCAATTTTTCATTTTTCCCACAAAATTTACAAAGCCATTTTTTTTAGTGACCACATCACATTTGAAGTCCGTTTGAGGGGTGTACATGACAGAAAACACCCAAAAGTGACACCATTCCAAAAACTGCACCCCTCAAGCTACTCAAAACTACATTCAAGAAGATTATTAACCCTTCAGGTACTTCACGGGAACTAAAGCAAAGTGGAAGGAAAAAATGGTCATTTTAATTTTTCCAACAAAAATGTTCTTTTAGCCTCAATTCTTTCATTTTCACATGGGCAACAGGATAAAATGGATCCTAAAACTTGTTGGGGCAATTTCTCCTGAGTACATCGATATCTCATATGTGGTCATAAACCACTGTTTGGGCGCACGGCAGGGCTCAGAAGGGAAGGAGCGCAATTTGACTTTTGGAGCTAATTTTCCATTCAAACAGTCAAATCCTTCACTTCTGAGCCCTGCTGTGTGCCCAAACAGTGGTTTATGACCACATATGAGGTATCGGTGTACTCAGGAGAAATTGCCCAACAATTTTTAGGATCCATTTTATCCTGTTCCCCATGTGAAAATGAAAACATTTAGGCTAAAAGAAAATGTTTGTGGAAAAAAAAGTACTTTTATCATTTTTACAGATGAATTTGTGAAGCACCTGGGGGTTCAAAATGCTCACCACCCATCTAGATAAGTTCCCTAGGGGCTCTAGTTTCCAAAATGGGGTCACTTGTGGGGGAGCTCCAATGTTCAGGCACACAGGGGCTCTCCAAATGCGACATGGTGTCTGCTAACAATTGGAACTAATTTTTCAAATTGTTAGCGGACACCATGTCGCTTTTGGAGAGCCCCTGTGTGCCTACACATTGGAGCTCCCCCACAAGTGACCCCATTTTGGAAACTAGACCCCCCAGGGAACTTATTTAGATGGGTGGTGAGCATTTTGAACCCCCAGGTGCTTCAGAAATTCATCCGTAAAAATGAAAACGTACTTTTTTGTCCATAAAAATTTTCTTTTTTCATTTTTACTGATTAATTTGTGAAGCATTTGGGCGTTCAAAATGCTCACCACCCACCTAGATAAGTTCCCTGGGGGGTCTAGTTTCCAAAATGGGGTCACTTGTGGGGGAGCTCCAATGTTTAGGCACACAGGGGCTCTCCAAACGCGACAAGGTGTCCGCTAACAATTTGAGCTGATTTTTCAGTCAAATTGTTAGCGGACACCATGTTGCGTTTGAAGAGCCCCTGTGTGCCTAAATATTGGAGCTCCCCCACAAGTGACCCCATTTTGGAAACTAGACCCCCCAGGGAACTTATCTAGGTGGGTGGTGAGCATTTTGAACGCCCAAATGCTTCACAAATTAATCAGTAAAAATGAAAAAAGAAAATTTTTATGGACAAAAAAGTACGTTTTCATTTTTACGGATGAATTTCTGAAGCACCTGGGGGTTCAAAATGCTCACCACCCATCTAAATAAGTTCCCTGGGGGGTCTAGTTTCCAAAATGGGGTCACTTGTGGGGGAGCTCCAATGTGTAGGCACACAGGGGCTCTCCAAAAGCGACATGGTGTCCGCTAACAATTTGAAAAATTAGTTCCAATTGTTAGCAGACACCATGTCGCATTTGGAGAGCCCCTGTGTGCCTGAACATTGGAGCTCCACCACAAGTGACCCCATTTTGGAAACTAGACCCGCCAGGGAACTTATCTAGATGGGTGCTGAGCATTTTGAACACCCCAGTGCTTCACAAAATAATCTGTAACAATGAAAAAAGAATGTTTTGTGGAAAAATAAAGTACTTATTCAATTTTACAGATGAATTTGTGAAGCACCTGGGGGTTCAAAATGCTAATAACCCATCTAGATATGTTCCTTGGGGGGTCTAGTTTCCAAAACGGGGTCACTTGTGGGGGAGCTCCAATGTTTAGGCACACAGGGGCTCTCTATACGCGACATGGTGTCCGCTAACTATTAAAATTGTTAGCGGACACAATGTCGCGTATGGAGAGCCCATGTGTGCCTAAACATTGGAGCTCCCCCACAAGTTACCTCATTTTGGAAACTAGACCCCCCAAGGAATGCATCTACATGCATAGTGAGCACTTTGAACCCCCAGGTGCTTCACAAATTGATCCGTAAAAATGAAAATAGAAAATTTGTGTGGAAAAAAAGTACTTTTTCCTTCTTACGGCTCAATTTGTGAAGCACCTGGGGGTTCAAAGTGCTCACTATGCATCTAGATGCATTCTTTGGGGGGTCTAGTTTCCAAAATGGGGTCACTTGTGGGGGAGCTCCAATGTTTAGGCACACAGGGGCTCTCCATACACGACATGGTGTCCGCTAACTATTGGAATTGTTAGTGGACACCATGTCACGTATGGAGAGCCCATGGATTCCTCACAAGAATATAAAAGACCTATCCCCCCTCTCTGACATGACCAAGAACACTCTGCAAGTGTGGCATTCGGTGACAAAAACACTGTATACAGATGGCAAACTCGGCCCTCTCGCCCCCCTCTTTTCCAGCCCAGCTTTTCTGCCTGGGTTTGGAATGCAAAGATTTCTGTGCTGGCAGAGTGTGAACGACACCCGAATGGGACAGACCCTATCCAATGGGAATTTACCCTCAATGAGGGAGATCCAATCTATTGATCATACTAGACCTCTTAGATGGTTTGAATACCTCCAATACAAATAATTTCTTTTCCCGTCCGGGCGTGAGTGCAGGGTGAGATTGACACCAAACTTATTGGAGAAATTGTTCCAACAGGACTCCCCCCCCCGAGATGCAAAATTTCGGCCTTTTATGTGGCGTTAGGTTCCCTGCGCAGCCAGGACCCCTTACACTTCCAGTGTTCCTGGGAGAGGGATTTAAATAGGAACATCACAGAAAAAGAGTGGCAAAAAAGCTTTTTATTTACACACAAATTGGCTAGTGCCTGTATAGCACAGGAAAGAAGTTACAAACTGCTCACCAGATGGTACTTATGCCCTGTTGACTTACACCGAGTGTTCCCTGAGATTTCAGACAGTTGTTGGCGTTGTGGGAGAGCACCTGGGACAATGCTCCACATTTGGTGGAGCTGTGGTGAAATCCAGCGGTTCTAGTCAGAGGTGTTCGGCATTTATACACAAATAACGGGTAAGCAGGTAAAGTGTTGTCCTGAAGTTGCTCTATTATCCATCCTTCCAGGCCCCATAGGGCTTAACAAGAAGGATATACTTCGCTTCTGTGTATCAGCCGCCCGTACACAAATTCCGAGATCCTGGAAAACCCCTCAAGTACCTTCCCTACTTGACTGGTTCAAAGAGATGAGAGACCTATTTAGAATGGAGGAATTAGCGGCTGATGCATCGGGGTCTCGTGACAAGTTTTCAGTGACCTGGACTGAATGGATTCTGTACCAAAACTCGGCTGACTTTGGGAGTACTAAATCTGAGGTTGAATAGATGGCATGATAAATGGACGGCACCGGATCGAGGTCCCCCCTTTTCCCTTATTTCCCTCCCTTCTTGTGACCCATTCTCCTCTTATCCTGACCCCAATTAATTTAGCCCTGCTCATACTTTCCCTTCTAATATCTCTACCCCCCTCTTTTTTTTCTCCCTTAAGGTTTTTCAACAGTTTTAAGTATGAGGATTATATTTTGATATACCCTTGGCTGGGGTTTTAACAAAACTGATAAAAGTAATATTCATGCTACTAAGTGGAACTCTGATAGAGATACACCTATTCCAGATGGACTGGATTTCTCGAAGGTCCTATGAGGCCTATATTTTTCTGATAACTCGAAATCGGAAAAAAGTTACTATGTTATAAACTAATAATACTTGCTTGTTTGTTACGGTCCATCTTGACAAAGGGAAGTACGATACCATAATATTTTTCAAGAGATTATCAACCCCTGTTATTGTGGTAGATCCCTTGACTAAGTAAGGGGTTTCTCAATCCCCTATTTGGGATTTATGAACAGGGAATAGATTACCTTATACCTGAGGAAGATATATAAAAATGAGAATATACAGTGCTAGATATTTGGTCTTGATGTTACTATTGTGTATTCCTCAATTGATGTTTGGATTTATAATTATCCATATGACTTGTACTTGTACTGTTTTGTCCTTTTTTTCAAAAATAATAAAAAAGAGATTACCGTATATACTCGTGTATAAGCCGACCCGTGTATAAGCCGACCCCCCTACTTTTGCCCCCAAAACCTGGGAAAACCTATTGACTCGTGTATAAGCCGAGGGTGGACCCCAGCACAGGTATACAGCCCCCAGCAGTGTGGTATACAGGCCCCCTCAGTGGTATACAGCAGCCTCCCCAGTGGTAGTATACAGCAGCCTCCCCAGTGGTAGTATACAGTAGCCTCCCCAGTGGTATATACAGCAGCCCCAGAGGGGTATACAGCAGCCACAGAGCTGTATACAGCAGCCCCAGAGCTGTATACAGCAGCCCCAGAGCTGTATACAGCAGCCCCAGAGGGGTATACAGCAGCCCCAGAGGGGTATATAGCAGCCCCAGAGGGGTATATAGCAGCCCCAGAGCTGTATACAGCAGCCCCAGAGGGGTATACAGCAGCCCCAGAGCTGTATACAGCAGCCCCAGAGGGGTATACAGCAGCCCCAGAGGGGTATATAGCAGCCCCAGAGGGGTATACAGCAGCCCCAGAGCTGTATACAGCAGCCCCAGAGCTGTATACAGCAGCCCCAGAGGGGTATACAGTAGCCCCAGAGGGGTATATAGCAGCCCCAGAGGGGTATATAGCAGCCCCAGAGGGGTATATAGCAGCCCCAGAGGGGTATACAGCAGCCCCAGAGGGGTATACAGCAGCCCCAGAGGGGTATATAGCAGCCCCAGAGGGGTATATAGCAGCCCCAGAGGGGTATACAGCAGCCCCAGTGGGGTATACAGCAGCCCCAGAGCTGTATACAGCAGCCCCAGAGGGGTATACAGCAGCCCCAGCCCCAGAGGGGTATATAGCAGCCCCAGAGGGGTATATAGCAGCCCCAGAGGGGTATACAGCAGCCCCAGCCCCAGAGGGGTATATAGCAGCCCCAGAGGGGTATATAGCAGCCCCAGAGGGGTATAT
Organism: Allobates femoralis; assembly: GCA_033576535.1. NCBI lineage: Eukaryota > Metazoa > Chordata > Amphibia > Anura > Aromobatidae > Allobates > Allobates femoralis. Next base: position 789,211,595 of record JARQOC010000003.1, on the reverse strand, counting down.
AGCAGCCCCAGAGGGGTATACAGCAGCCCCAGCGCTGTATACAGCAGCCCCAGAGCTGTATACAGCAGCCCCAGCCCCAGAGGGGTATATAGCAGCCCCAGCCCCAGAGGGTATATAGCAGCCCCGGAGGGGTGTACAGCAGCCCCAGAGGGGTATACAGCAGCCCCAGAGGGGTATTTAGCAGCCCCAGAGGGGTATACAGCAGCCCCCGCTGTATACAGCAGCCCCCGCTGTATACAGCGGTACCCGGCTGTATACAGCCCTCCCGCCTGGTATACCGGGCCCCCCCTGTGGCACCTGTAAAGGAAGCGATGATTATACTTATCGGGTCGCCGACGCCGACGCCGCCGCTCTGTCACCGTCCGTCACCGCGCTCCTTCCCGTCTTCATGCTTCCTTCATCGGCGCACAGAAAATGACGTCATTTCCTGTGCGACGGTGAAGGAAGCATGAAGACCAGGAGGAGCGCGGTGATGGACGGTGACAGAGCGGCGGCGTCGGCGTCGGCGACCCGATAAGTATAATCATCGCTTCCTTTACAGGTGGCCACAGGGGGGGCCCGGTATACCACGGGGGGCTGTATATATTTTTTTTTTTTTTTATTACCGTATATACTCGTGTATAAGCCGAGGGGGGACTTTTCAGCACATTTTTTGTGCTGAAAAACTCGGCTTATACACGAGTATATACGGTAACCATAATTTAGACAAGTAGCTGGAAGGTTTATCAAGCAAAGAGTACTTGTAAGCGCATCAGCCATCCAGCCCAAGGCCACCAACACAACCTGATCAGCCATACAGCCGTGTACACAGCCGTCTAGGTGTCCTACCCATTTTTAAAATAGGGTATTTTCTCCTATTTTAAGGACAGGTAATCTTCAAAGAATTTTCTGTACTGTAGGGTACATAGCTGGAGTATATATCAACCAAACACTACATGGAAGTACTGCTCATTTTACAACATATATGTAAATATGTAATATCTATTGACAACATTAGCCATCTGGTCAGAGGCCATCGACATGGCCCCATCAGACATCCAGCCCAAGTCTGCCGATGAGGCTTCATTAGCTAAAGGGCCATGGCGGCCGCCATGGCCCCATTTGCCATCATGCCCCAGGCCACAGACAGGGCTCCATCTGCCAACTGGCCCAAGGTCGCCGACACGGCGTCATCAGCCAGATTACCCGAGGCCGCCGACAGAGTTACGTCAGCCAGACGGCTCGAGGTCGCCGACACGGCCCCATCACCCAGACATGCTAAGGCCGCTGACAGAGCCCCATCAGCTATCCGGCCATAAATGCTTGTGTAAAGCCTGCCAACTTATCAGTGTTAGAAAACCAGTATAAGAACCTAATATGGTCATATTTGACCAATGACACTATTTTAAAAATGCACCAGAATCAAACTTATTTATCCTGTACTTTCCATAAATTATCAGCAAATTGTTGAAATTTCACCTATCAAAAAATCAAAATAACAGCCTCCTCCATATCCCCTCTAGCTGTCCTTTCCATCACCAAGATAGGTGTGTTTTCTACCATTTTAGAAAGAAAAAATCTTCAATTTGCTTGTAATTTAGACAAGTAGCTGGAAGATTTATCAAGCAAACAGTACTTGTGAGCCCATCAGCTATCCAGCCCAAGGCCACCAACACAACCTGATCAGCCATACAGCCCAAGGCCAAGGCCGTGTACGCAGCCGTCTGGGTGTCCTATCCATTTTTAAAATAGGGTATTTTCTCCTATTTTAAGGACAGGTAATTTTAAAAGAATTTTCTGTACTGTAGGGTACATAGCTGGAGTATATATCAACCAAACTCTATATGGAAGGACTGCTAATTTTACAACATATATGTAAATATGTAATGTCTATTGACAACATTAGCCACCTGGCCAGAGGCCATCGACACGGCCCCATCAGACATCCAGCCCAAGTCTGCCGATGAGGCTTCATCAGCTATAAGGCCCATGGCCACCGCCATGGCCCCATTTGCCATCATGCCCCAGGCCACCAACACAACCTGATCAGCCATACAGCCCAAGGCCACCAACACAACCTGATCAGCCATACAGCCAAAGGCCAAGGCCGTGTACACAGCCGTCTAGGTGTCCTATCCATTTTTAAAATAGGGTATTTTGGGCTATGTGGATTGTCACTGCCACATGACAGCTGAGGAGTTCTCCCAGGACACATCGGAAATTCTGGAAAGATCAAGAAAGGGAGGAGTTCGGGCGCTCGTATCAGTTACAGAACACGCAGGGGAACTGGAGAGTCTCCTATGTCTATCAGAGAGGTACCCCAGTTATGTTATGCCATGTTTTGGAGTGCACCCTACCCAGAGTAGAGCAGATGGGTATCACAGTGTGACATTACAGGACCTAGAACCCGCTCTGGAACAGTTTGAAAAGTACAAGGATCACCTTGTCGGCATAGGAGAAATTGGGTTGGACTTCACCCCCTGGCTCACTCCCACCCCCAAGGAACGAGAAGAGCAGCTGAAGGTCTTTCAGATACAATTGGACATCGCAAAACGATTCGACCTACCAGTAAATGTCCACTCTCGATCTGCAGGAAGACAAAACTATAGCTTTTCTCAAGGAACAAGGTGCTGATAAAGTCTTACTGCACAATTTTGCTGGTCGCCCCTCAGTGGCATTGGAAGGCGTGCAGGCAGGATACTTCTTCTCCTTTCCCCTGCAGTTGCAAATAACAATCAGAGAGAGAAGCTGATAAGACGGATCCCACTGGAGAACAATCTGCCTGGAGACCGATTCACCGACTCTCGGACCAGAGGGACAGAATCCATTCATTGGTTTGCTGTAGCTGAGAACATCATCAGCAATACAAGCGTTCATGTCTTAATTTTCATCGGTGGAGTCATTACTGGAGCCTTATGGGGTTGGATGAAAAAGAAATTTACAGCGTGCATAGAGAAAATGTATACTCAAAGAGAAGCTAATTCGGACGAACAACAAGATGCAATTATCACTAATGATGAAGTCCTTAGAAACACAGTCCTGTGGCATGTGCCAATAATGTTGTAATCAATTTGCCAGTAGAAGATGACAACATTTATTTTAATGGTGCAGAGTGAGGTCTCCACCCCCCCCCACACATGGGGTATATCCAATAAAGACAATGTAACAAGTGTAGTGTGATTTCCATCTGCAAAAATATTAGGATTAAATTAAGATTAGATTAGGATTAGATTAAGATTAGATTAGGATTAGATTAAGATTACAATAGAGGCTTCCGGTTCTTGCACCATTGTGGATAGTCCAGGGTGAAGGAGCTCCGGGCACCATCCGGCCATAGAGCGACAAGTTAGACCCTCACATCGCCGCGGACGGAGCGGGAGGCAAGCTAATACAGCCTGGAGCAATCGCAGCAGTGGAGCGGTGGCTGCGAAGCGCAGGAGGCGGACAAAAAGCAAAGATACAGCCGGCCTGACAGAGAGCAGGGAAGCCCAAGATGGCGGCGGCCGCCGGAGCAGCAAGCGCGCTGAAGAGGAGGGAGAGTGAGAGGACGGATTCCTCACAACCCCGCCGGGCAGACCGCAAAGAGCACGGAGGAGACAGAGGCACTCAGGGGCAGACAAGAGGAGGGAGCCCTAGAGCCACGAATGCGGAGATGCTGGGCACGGGCCAACAGAGGGGAGCAACTGTGGGAACAAAGGAACTGTATGAGACACTCAGGGCAGACATTACGGCGGCAGTGAGAGAGGCTGTGAAGGAGGTAGTAGAAGATCTTTAGGAAACTGCAGCCAGGCATGCCAGCAGGCTAGGTAAGCTTGAACAGAGAGTGTCAGATTTGGAGGACAAGCTCAATGTTAAAGAACAAGAGCTGGAGGAGGTACAAAAACAAAATACCTGGATGGCTAATAAAATGGAGGACTTAGAAAATAGATCCAGGAGGAATAATTTGCGCCTCACGGGTTTGCCAGAATCCATACCTTTCCAGCAATTGGATGCTATATTTGAAAAGGAGCTTCCTACAGCTTTAGGGGTTGGCAATGTGTGCAAAGTGGAGAGAGCCCACAGGCTGGGGCCACAAAGAGAGAATAACCGCACAAATCAGAACGCTGAGGGGGAAGCCGCAATGCCCAAGTGTCTAGGAGTCCGAGGCAAGCAATTGCTAAATACCTAGACTATAAGGACAAAGATAGGCTATTAAGGGCCTTCAGAGCGAGGCGTCGACCCCTTGAGATACTGGGCCACAGAGTTGTATCACCAAGTAACGGCAGGGGGAGCGCTACCAACAAGGAAAAAACGACGAGCCCAAGGAGCTACCCGGTTCGTTGAGATTGAGGAAGAGAACTATGTGAAGCCGCGGCATTGGAAATCCGCCTCAGGAATGTCTAACTGAGAGAGGGTACTTTCCTCATGTTTCTAAAGAGAAGGAAAGAAATTTTTTTTTTTTTTTGCTCTCTAATTTTCTTTGCTCTCCGGCCGAGCAGGCTGCAGGAGGGGTAATTGTAAGAGATGCTTTGTTATATAGAATCAACGGCCAGGATGGTGTAAGAGGGAGTTATCCGCGATGGAAAAAAAGGGAGCCATGACACGAGGGAACACTTGGAGGGGGGGGGGGGGGGAGGGGAGGAGGGGGATGGCGGGAGGGGGAGAATATGGTTGGGATGTTGAAATTTGTGTTTAAATGGGAGTTGGGGCAGGAGAAAATAAGTTATCCGACTGATGAGCAATGGCCTTATTTAAAAAATGACAGGGTTTCGGATCTTGCATGTTTTTATACTCCAAAAGACAGCATGTGCGTGAAGTCTCTGTGGCAACGCGACAATGGTTAAGATTGTCTCCTGGAGGGGGCGTGACCAGGATGCACATGGAGCTGGTTGCACTTCACTGAGCTCCTGCAGATAATCTGGCAAGCGGCGCTAAATATCGGCCATCCGGACCCTGCTCCACGCTGTATCACCTGCGATCCTCCCAGAGAACCTCCAGGTATGCCAAAAGCCGAGACTAAAAAGGGCACAAGCGAGCAGAGGCTCACAAACTTCTTTATGGCTGGGCAGCAGCAGCACACTCCCAAAATGGCTCCAGCTCTTAGATCTGCAGCCACCCGGACCCACACATCTCATAGCCCTGAGGGAAGTGTGGAGGAGGAGGAAGATATAGATGAAACCCCGGTGACACAGAGGATCCTGAAAACTATGCTGAAAACTATGCTGGGCTCCCTGAGGCGGTCGCTCCAAGCTGATATGAAGGACATGATGGAGGAATTTAGGCAGGAGCTCTCGTCCCTGGGAGACAGAACCTCACATATAGAGGAGAAGCTGGGAGAGTATGCAGCAGCCCATAATGAACTTGATACAGATTATGCACAGATAGAGGGAGACCTTAAGCAAGCACAACTTAAGATATGTGATATGGAAGACAAGCTGCGCAAAGGTAACATAAGGATCAGGGGCATCCCAGACCCACAGGATAATGAGGATCTCCCATCTATAGTGCAGCCACTTCTCCAGATGATACTACCAGATGCCTCACAGGGAGATTTAGCAGTGGAGAAATCTTTCAGACTTCCAAAGCCTGTTCACATTAATAAGGCTCTCCCTAGAGATATCCTGATTGCTTTCTCCAAACCCAGCATTGCTGAGACTGTTTTACGAGCCATGAGACAGACTCCCAATTTATCAGCCCCATATACTGGAGTAACAGTGTTCCCGGACCTTTCTGCAGGCACCCTAGCCCGGAGGCGGGAGTTTGCACCATACTGTAAACTTCTAAGAGACAGGGGAATTCAATATAGCTGGGGCTCACCAGTCCATGTCCGGTTTCGGTATAAACGTACTGCTCAGGTGTTTCACTCTTCCAGCCGTTTGGGTAAAGCATTAAAAGACTGGAATCTGGTCCCGAGCTGCGAGAAATACCCACAACGTCACAGTCCAGGATCCTCATCTAAGAACCGTCTGATGGTGCAGGAATGGGAAAAGGCTGGTTGATTCTCCATACTGACTCAGGCCAGACGATCTGCGGGCCTCAAGGCCTTATTTTTCTTTTTTCTATTTCACCTTATCCTCTGATATCTGGACTACCTAGAACACTATCGGAGGGTAGTATAACCGGGGACTCTTTCATTCTATCCGGAGTAAATGGGGATGGGCTTGCCCCCCTTGGTGGGAATTTTCCCATCTAACAATGTTGGACGGTTTTTTATTTTTCTTTTATTTTTATCTCTCTGTTTTTCCCCAGGATTGTTTGCTATGTCTCTTTCCCACCCTTCCCCTCTCCCTACTCCTTCCCCTCCCCTCTCCTTTTGCAGGACCTACTTAGCTATGAGACCAAAGGGAATAGTTTGTAATCAGTGGTGGTGCAGCATGCAGATAGTTTACTCTTTACTTTTGCCATGAGTATAACGGGACTTACACTTAATGTTAATGGTTTGAATTCTCCTGGTAAGAGATCTCTGGTCTGGCGCCACCTACTACATGAGCGTAAAGATATTGTTTTCTTACAGGAAACCCATTTGCTATCAGATGATACACATAGAATGGCCTCCCAGACATACCCACATCAATTCTTTGCATCGGCGCCCAAAAAACAAGCAGGTGTTGCAATACTGATTCATAAGCGAGTTCCCGGATCCAGAGGGACGATATCTAATGGTTGTGGGCACTATTAATGGAGTGTTGTACTCGTTGATCTCGGTGTATGCCCCTAATTCGGGGCAGGTGACCTTTATCCTTACAACGCTAGACAGACTGCTTCCCCAAGCGTACGGACACAAGTTGGTGGGTGGTGATTTTAATGCTCCTATGGACAGGATGGACAGGACAAGTAGCTGGAAGGTTTATCAAGCAAACAGTACTTGTGAGCCCATCAGCTATGCAGCCCAAGGCCACCAACACAACCTGATCAGCCATACAGCCCAAGGCCGTGTACACAGCCGTCTAGGTGTCCTATCCATTTTTAAAATAGGGTATTTTCTCTTATTTTAAGAACAGGTAATTTTAAAAGAATTTTCTGTACTGTAGGGTACATAGCTGGAGTATATATCAACCAAACTCTACATGGAAGAACTGCTAATTTTACAACATATATGTAAATATGTAATATCTATTGACAACATTAGCCATCTGGCTAGAGGCCATCGACACGGCCCCATCAGACATCCAGCCCAAGTCTGCCGATGAGGCTTCATCAGCTATAAGGCCCATGGCCGCCGCCATGGCCCCATTTACCATCATTCCCCAGGCCACAGACCGGGCCCCATCTGCCAACTGGCCCAAGGTCGCTGACACGGCCTCATCAGCCAGATTGCCCGAGGCCGCCGACAGAGTTACGTCAGCCAGACGGCTCGAGGTCACCGACACGGCCCCATCAGCCAGAGTTGCTAAGTCCGCTGACAGAGCCCCATCAGCTATCCGGCCCTAAATGCTTGTGTAAAGCCTGCCAACTTATCAGTGTTAGAGAACCAGTAGAAGAACCTAATATGGTCATATTTGACCAATGACACTATTTTAAAAATGCACCAGAATCAAACTTATTTATCCTGTACTTTCCATAAATTATCAGCAAATTGTTGAAATTTCACCTATCAAAAAATCAAAATAACAGCCTCCTCCATATCCCCTCTAGCTGTCCTTTCCATCACCAAAATAGGTGTGTTTTCTACAATTTAAAAGGAAAAAAATCTTCAATTTGCTTTTAATTTAGACAAGTAGCTGGAAGCTTTATCAAGCAAACAGTACTTGTGACCCCATCAGCCATCCAGCCCAAGGCCACCAACACAACCTGATCAGCCATACAGCCCAAGGCCAAGGCCGTGTACACAGCCATCTAGGTGTCCTATCCATTTTTAAAATAGGGTATTTTGGGCTATGTGGACTGTCACTGCCACATGACAGCCGAGGAGTTCTCCCAGGACACATCGGAAATTCTGGAAAGATCAAGAAAGGGAGGAGTTCGGGCGCTCGTATCAGTTACAGAACACACAGGGGAGCTGGAGAGTCTCCTACGTCTATCAGAGAGGTACCCCAGTTATGTTATGCCATGTTTTGGAGTGCACCCTATCCAGAGTAGAGCAGATGGGTATCACAGTGTGACATTACAAGACCTAGAACCAGCTCTGGAACAGTTTGAAAAGTACAAGGATTACCTCGTCGGCATAGGAGAAATTGGGTTGGACTTCACCCCCTGGCTCACTCCCACCCCCAAGGAACGAGAAGAGCAGCTGAAGGTCTTTCAGATACAATTGGACATCGCAAAACGATTCGACCTACCAGTAAATGTCCACTCTCGATCTGCAGGAAGACAAAACTATAGCTTTTCTCAAGGAACAAGGTGCTGATAAAGTCTTACTGCACAATTTTGCTGGTCGTCCCTCAGTGGCATTGGAAGGCGTGCAGGCAGGATACTTCTTCTCCTTTCCCCCTGCAGTTGCAAATAACAATCAGAGAGAGAAGCTGATAAGACGGATCCCACTGGAGAACAATCTGCCTGGATACCGATTCACCGGCTCTCGGACCAGAGGGAGAGAATCCATTCATTGGTTTGCTGTAGCTGAGAACATCCTCAGCAATACAAGCGTTCATGTCTTAATTTTCATCGGTGGAGTCATTACTGGAGCCTTATGGGGTTGGATGAAAAAGAAATTTACAGCGTGCATAGAGAAAATGTATACTCAAAGAGAAGCTAATTCGGACGAACAACAAGATGCAATTATCACTAATGATGAAGTCCTTAGAAACACAAACAGTCCTGTGGCATGTGCCAATGTTGTAATCAATTTGCCAGTAGAAGATGACGACATTTATTCTAATGGTGCAGAGTGAGGTCTCCACCCCCCCACACATGGGGTATATCCAATAAAGACAATGTAACAAGCGTAGTGTGATTTTCATCTGCAAAAATATTAGGATTAGATTAAGATTAAATTAAAGCGAACCTGTCACCCCCCCCCGGGCATCAAAAGCTCTAATAGCCACCTTCTGCAGCACTAAGGCTGCATTCTGAGAAGGTGCCTATAGGCTTTTGATGCCCTTTCTAGTATGAAATATTAAGTTAGGTAAATGCTCACTCTTCAGAAGATCGAAGACCGGGAGGCGGGGTTTCACGCTCCTCCGGCCCGCCCCCTCTTGTCAATCATTGTGCGCGCCTGCTGCTGTCTCCCCTCAGTGTGGAAAATGAACGCGCGTCTCCATTCTCCTGTATGGAGCCGCGCATGCGCTGTGCGCCCGGTGTCCAGGAAGTCGACACCGGGCGCACAGCGCATGCGCGGCTCCGTGCATGAGAACGGAGACGCGCGTTCATTTTCCACACTGAGGGGAGACAGCAGCAGGCGCGCACAATGATTGACAAGAGGGGGCGGGCCGGAGGAGCGTGAAACCCCGCCTCCCGGTCTTCGATCTTCTGAAGAGTGAGCATTTACCTAACTTAATATTTCATACTAGAAAGGGCATCAAAAGCCTATAGGCACCTTCTCAGAATGCAGCCTTAGTGCTGCAGAAGGTGGCTATTAGAGCTTTTGATGCCCGGGGGGGTGACAGGTTCGCTTTAAGATAAAATTAGATTAAGATTAGATTAAGATTAGATTAGGATTAGATTAAGATTACAGTAGAGGCTTCCGGTTTCGGTGCCATTGTGGATAGTCCGGGGTGAAGGAGCTCCGGGCACCATCCGGCCACAAAACGACAAGTTAGACCCTCACATCGCAGCGGACGGAGCGGGAGGCAAGCTAATACAGCCTGGAGCAATCGCAGCAGTGGAGAGGTGGCTGCGAAGCGCAGGAGGCGGACAAACAGCAAAGATACAGCCGGCCTGACAGAGAGCGGGGAAGCCCAAGATGGCGGCGGCCGCCGGAGCAGCAAGCGCGCTGAAGAGGAGGGAGAGTGAGAGGACGGATTCCTCACAACCCCGCCGGGCAGACCGCAAAGAGCACGGAGGAGACAGAGGTACTCAGGGGCAGACAAGAGGAGGGAGCCCTAGAGCCACGAATGCGGAGATGCTGGGCAGGGGCCAACAGAGGGGCGCAACTGTGGGAACAAAGGAACTGTATGAGACACTCAGGGCGGACATTACGGCGGCAGTGAGAGAGGCTGTAAAGGAGGTAGTAGAAGATCTTCAGAAAACTGCAGCCAGGCATGCCAGCAGGCTAGATGAGCTTGAACAGAGAGTGTCAGATTTGGAGGACAAGCTCAATGTTAAAGAACAAGAGCTGGAGGAGGTACAAAAACAAAATACCTGGATGGCTAATAAAATGGAGGACTTAGAAAATAGATCCAGGAGGAATAATTTGCGCCTCACGGGTTTGCCAGAATCCATACCTTTCCAGCAATTGGATGCTATATTTGAAAAGGAGCTTCCTACAGCTTTAGGTGTTGGCAATGTGTGCAAAGTGGAGAGAGCCCACAGGCTGGGGCCACAAAGAGAGAATAACCGCACAAATCAGAACGCTGAGAGGGGGAAGCCGCAATGCCCAAGTGTCTAGGAGTCCGAGGCAAGCAATTGCTAAATACCTAGACTATAAGGACGAAGATAGGCTATTAAGGGCCTTCAGAGTGAGGCGTCGACCCCTTGAGATACTGGGCCACAGAGTTGTATCACCAAGTAACGGCAGGGGGAGCGCTACCAACAAGGAAAAAACGACGAGCCCAAGGAGCGACCCGGTTCGTTGAGATTGAGGAAGAGAACTATGTGAAGCCGCGGCATTGGAAATCCGCCTCAGGAATGTCTAACTGAGAGAGGGTACTTTGCTCATGTTTCTAAAGAGAAGGAAAGAACATTTTTTTTTTTTTTTTTGCTCTCTAACTTTCTTTGCTCTCCGGCCGAGCAGGCTGCAGGAGGGGTAATTGTAAGAGTTGCTTTGTTATATAGAATCAACGGCCAGGATGGTGTAAGAGGGAGTTATCCGAGATGGAAAAAAAGGGAGCCATGACACGAGGGAACACTTGGAGGGAGGGGGGGGGAGGGGAGGAGGGGGATGGCGGGAGGGGGAGAATATGGTTGGGATGTTGAAATTTGTGTTTAAATGGGAGTTGGGGCAGGGGAAAATAAGTTATCCGACTGATGAGCAATGGCCCTATTTAAAAAATGACAGGGTTTCGGATCTTGCATGTTTTTATACTCCAAAAGACAGCATGTGCGTGAAGTCTCTGTGGCAACGCGACAATGGTTAAGATTGTCTCCTGGAATATTAAAGGACTAAGGTCCCCAGAGAAACGGTTAATGGTCCTTAGGCATCTGAAACGTTTGGGAGCAGATATAGCATTATTGCAGGAGACACACTTACCCCAACAGGACTTTTTCAGGATGAATAAATTATGGGTAGGTGAGGTGCTTGGTTCTGGAGCCATAGGCCGACAGGCTGGGGTTGTCACGCTGTTGGGGAAGAACTTTCCTCACAAATTGATACGGCACTCACATGATGATGGGGGAAGACATGTACAAGTAGTCTTAGACACACCGTGTGGATTGTTGAATATACACAACGTATATGCGCCAAATTCGGACAGAGGACCTTTTTTTGCTAACTTGGGGACTAAGCTATCGGAGGAAGAGATGATTAATTTGATAGTGGGTGGTGACATGAATGAGGTGGTGGAGGAAATGGAAGACCGAACTGAGACCAGGGGGAATAGGAGAGGGAGGATGGAAATAACAAGGGTAGGACCATTACGAGGTCTCATAGAAGATTTAGGACTACGAGACGCTTGGAGATTACACCATCCAGTTGAACGCCAATACACACACTTTTCCCACCCGCACGGAACATGGTCGAGAATTGATTCAATCCTGATTAGTGGGGACTTGCTCCATAAGACAACTGCTGCTGACATATCAGACTTAGTGATTTCAGACCATAGTCCGGTGGACTTTACATTACGTGACACCTTTCCAAGGGGTACAGACTATATTTGGCGATTCCCACACTTTTTAAAAAAGGATACTGAATTTGTTTTACAGTTGGGGGAGTGGTGGATAGACCTAGTTTCTGACAATCCTCCGGAGACACTGGAGCCTACCCTGTTCTGGAAAACGGCTAAGGTGGTTTTAAGAGGGAGAATTATGGCCTACACAGCTTCACTCAGGAAAAAGACACAATCTGCGTATCTGATGACGAGCGCGAAGGTGCAGGAGGAATATGGGAAATATCAAAGATGCCCTTCAGACGCAACCAAAAGTAGTTGGATGGAAGCAAAGAGGGAATTTGATGCTTGGGCTCGGAGGAGAGAGGACATGGGAAAATCGCAGTGGGAGGCAACATTACATGCACCAGGGACAAGGCGGGGAGGTTGTTGGCACATTTGGCGAAAGGTCGAAAGCCCACATCCCATATTGTTTCTCTCAAAAATGAGGCGGGGGCAATCACCTCGGACCCGAAGGAGGTTAATTCTATTCTGGGATTTTTTTATGCAGATCTTTATAAAGCAAAATCACATGACAGCGAATTAGGACAACAGTGGCTGGAGGAGGTGAAGTTACCGGAATTAACAGGGGAAGACTTGGAAGATTTAAACAGGGAGGTATCAGAGGAGGAAATAAAAGCGGTAATTAAACAGCTTAACATCCACAAGGCACCGGGTCCGGACGGCTTTGGTGCTAGTCGGTACAAGATTCTAGCCGACAGGGTTGCTCCGCATCTGCGCTCCATGTACAATGGATTTTTGGAGGGGGGGGGGGGAAATCCCAATGCAATTGAATACAGCATACATTAGGTTGTTACCCAAGGGGGAGAGAATGTCAGATGACCCGGCGTCATACCGGCCAATCTCCCTAATCAATCAAGACCTGAAGATCATCTCTAAGATCTTGGCAGATAGATTGGCAAACTTGATGCCTCGATGGATAGGACAAGAACAGGCGGGTTTTGTACGGGGTAGGGCTGCCATTGCGAATGTGAGAAGGGCCATTATGGTGTTGGAAGCAGTACGTCTGGAAGACAGGGCGACGGTGGGTGCTCCGGCCATGGTTGTTCTTGATGCCGAAAGGCTTTTGACAGTGTGGGATGGCCATGGCTGGAGCAAGTCTTGGATAAGATGGGGATGGTGGGAGGTTTCAGAAGGTTTCTGGGAACCCTCTATGCGAATCCTAAGGCAAGGGTGCATACACCAGGATTTTTATCTGATGTGATTAGACTGGAAAGGGGAACAAGGCAGGGATGTCCCCTATCGCCGCTGCTATTTAACTTGGCCATTGAACCTCTCTCCAGATACCTTAACGGCCCAAACAGTTTTGAAGGTATAGTAGTAGGAGGTAATCCATTAAAATCTAATCTGTTTGCAGATGATATAATTTTATATATGGCGAATCCTGCTAACGATCTGGGTGAGGTACTGGAGAGATTTGAGATGTTTCATAAGATCTCGAGATTCCGATTGAATCTTTCAAAATGCGAGATTATGCCCCTCACGGAGGAGGGCAAGAGAACTTTACATGATGGGCGGCGATGGGACACATTCCTGGGGATTAAAGTGAACAAGAGGGAAATCAAGTACTTTGGCATAATGATGAGTAAAGACGCCAGGGATTTGTATCGGTTAAATTACCGTCCAATTATACAGAAGATAGAACAGGAGCTGGTTAGATGGAAAGACTTACCGTTGTCTCTGATGGGGAGAACACATCTTGTCAAGATGGTCTCATTCACTCGCCTGTTGTATCATATGCAGACGATTCCGCTACTGCTCCGTCACACGGATGTAACTAGAATAAATAGAGCCATCTCCGAATTCCTTTGGAGGGGACGGAGGCATAGGATAGGGATAAGAACATTAATGTTTCCTAAAGAGGAAGGAGGCTTGAGTCTCCCCAATATACGGGGATACAATTTGGCATGTGTGTGGCGACATGTGGTGGATTGGCTAAGGGGGGACAAGCAACCACTCGGACTTCGTCTTGGAGACAAAAAGGTGTAAGCCGTGGAGCCTGGGGTCAGTGCTACATGCCCAAAGTGGAGTACTTGAAACAAGAATCAAACAGTCTGTCCTGTTTAGGGACACCAGGGCGGCCTGGAAGGCGGTTAGATATAAAATGGGGCTGGCATGGCGAATATCACAACATACACCGCTATGGGACAACCCAGATTTTCCTCAAGGGACAGATAATGCTTTATTTCAGATCTGGAAGGAAAAGGGGACCAGGGTGCTAGGCGACTTAATGGTTAAATCGGAAAGAAGATGGATGTCAGCAAAAAAGACGATAGAGAAATGGCGATTGGGATCGTCTCAGATGCTTAAATTCGCACAAATAAAAGGTCACCTGATGTCGAGACTACATGATATTAGGAAGGAATGCCAAAGGTCGATAATGGATGATTTGTTGTCTAGCCAGGCTCCTGGGGCGACTATTTCCTCACTATACGCTGCATTGAAAAATAGACTGCTGCCAACGGGACCCACACAACTTTTCACAGGCTAGGACGCTACACTGGGGTTCGAAGGAGCGGGGGAGGGGGTGCTTGCGGGGTGGAATGCTATGCCCAAATATGTGACTGATGACCGATGGCGTGATACCCAATATAGGATGATTCATAGGGCGATACTGGGCTTCAATATCCCGACGACACCCACTAATCCCGATAGGATGACAAAATGCCCAAAATGTGGGGAAAGCAACACGGACATGTTTCATGGAGTTTGGGAATGTCCACAGGTACAACTGAGATGGGAAAGGGTCAGAAGTTGGATGGGGGAAATGTTGGATCTAGATGTACCAATGAATAAGATGACTCTGGTGTTTCATGACCTGGAGGGTTACGATGTTCCTAAAAGAAAACGCGTATGCTTTCACTTAATCCTAATAACATTTGTACGGCTCATTCTGCGACAGTGGTTGAGCACGCAGGTGCCTGGAGTATCAAATTTATGTCTGGAATTGAAACATATTATGAGAATGGAAAAGTTAACAACGGAGACTGATAAAGAAAACAAAACCTCCAAATTTATGTCTACATGGCGAGATTTTATAGTATGTTGTTTATCCAGGGAGGAAATTGATGAACTGATGGGAGCTTTTTGTAATACAAGATGGTATTGTCTTGAAGACTTAGGTAACACTTTAGGAGCGTTGAGAATTGGATATGTGGAATGACATTCTGTTTTTTTTTTTCGTTTTTTTTTTCTTTCTTTTTAGGGAAGAGAATGGACGATATTGCTAACAGAGGTTGGATAACTAGGGAAGGGGGAGGGAAGGGGATATCTCTTACTTTTGTCATTGTCTATTGATCTTATACAAGTGTTGGATATGTTATGTTATTTTATGCAAAAAATCTAATAAAAAATGATTTACAATAAAATAGGGTATTTTCCCCTATTTTAAGGACAGGTAATATTCAAAGAATTTTCTGTATTGTAGGGCAGAGGTCCCCAACTCCAGGCCTCAAGGCCAACCAACAGTGCAGGTTTTCAGGATTTCCTTAGTATTGCACAGGGCTTGGAATCATTACCTGTACAGATGATCACATTAGCACCTGTGCAATACTAAGGAAATCCTGAAAACCTGCACTGTTGGCGGGCCTTGAAGCCTGGAGTTGGGGACCTCTGCTGTAGGGTACATAGCTGGAGTATATATCAACCAAACTCTACATGGAAGGACTACTAATTTTACAACATATATGCAGCTGGAAGGTTTATCAAGCAAACAGTACTTGTGAGCCCATCAGCCATCCAGCCCAAGGCCACCAACACAACCTGATCAGCCATACTGCCCAAGGCCAAGGCTGTGTACACAGCCGTCTAGGTGTCCTATCCATTTTTAAAATAGGGTATTTTCTCCTATTTTAAGGACAGGTAATTTTAAAAGAATTTTCTGTACTGTAGGGTACATAGCTGGAGTATATATCAACCAAACTCTACATGGAAGGACTACTAATTTTACAACATATATGTAAATATGTAATATCCATTGACAACATTAGGCATCTGGCCAGAGGCAACCGACAAGGCCCCATCAGACATCCAGCCCAAGTCTGCCGATGAGGCTTCATCAGCTATAAGGCCCATGGCCGTCGCCATGGCCCCATTTGCCATCATGCCCCAAGCAACCGACATGGCCCCTTCTGCCAACTGGCTCAAGGTCGCCGACACGGCCTCATCAGCCAGATTGCCTAAGGCCGCCGACAGAGTTACGTCAGCCAGACGGCTCGAGGTCGCCGACACGGCCCCATCAGCCAGACTTGCTAAGGCCGCTGACAGAGCCCCATCAGCTATCCGGCCTTAAATGCTTGTGTAAAGCCTGCCAACTTATCAGTGTTAGAAAACCAGTAGAAGAACCTAATATGGTCATATTTGACCAATGACATATTTTAAAAATGCACCAGAATCAAACTTATTTCACCTATCAAAAAATCAAAATAACAGCCTCCTCCTTATCCCCTCTAGCTGTCCTTTCCATCACCAAGATAGGTGTGTTTTCTACCATTTTAGAAAGAAAAAATCTTCAATTTGCTTCTAATTTAGACAAGAAGCTGGAAGCTTTATCAAGCAAACAGTACTTCTGAGCCCATCAGCCATCCAGCCCAAGGCCACCAACACAACCTGATCAGCCATACAGCCCAAAGCCAAGGCCGTGTACACAGCCATCTAGGTGTCCTATCCATTTTTAAAATAGAGTATTTTCTCCTATTTTAAGGACAGGTAATCTTTAAAGAATTTTCTGTACTGTAGTAGGGTACATAGCTGGAGTATATATCAACCAAACTCTACATGGAAGGACTACTAATTTTACAACATATATGTAAATATGTAATATCCATTGACAACATTAGGCATCTGGCCAGAGGCAACCGACAAGGCCCCATCAGACATCCAGCCCAAGTCTGCCGATGAGGCTTCATCAGCTATAAGGCCCATGGCCGTCGCCATGGCCCCATTTGCCATCATGCCCCAAGCAACCGACATGGCCCCTTCTGCCAACTGGCTCAAGGTCGCCGACACGGCCTCATCAGCCAGATTGCCTAAGGCCGCCGACAGAGTTACGTCAGCCAGACGGCTCGAGGTCGCCGACACGGCCCCATCAGCCAGACTTGCTAAGGCCGCTGACAGAGCCCCATCAGCTATCCGGCCTTAAATGCTTGTGTAAAGCCTGCCAACTTATCAGTGTTAGAAAACCAGTAGAAGAACCTAATATGGTCATATTTGACCAATGACATATTTTAAAAATGCACCAGAATCAAACTTATTTCACCTATCAAAAAATCAAAATAACAGCCTCCTCCTTATCCCCTCTAGCTGTCCTTTCCATCACCAAGATAGGTGTGTTTTCTACCATTTTAGAAAGAAAAAATCTTCAATTTGCTTCTAATTTAGACAAGAAGCTGGAAGCTTTATCAAGCAAACAGTACTTCTGAGCCCATCAGCCATCCAGCCCAAGGCCACCAACACAACCTGATCAGCCATACAGCCCAAAGCCAAGGCCGTGTACACAGCCATCTAGGTGTCCTATCCATTTTTAAAATAGAGTATTTTCTCCTATTTTAAGGACAGGTAATCTTTAAAGAATTTTCTGTACTGTAGTAGGGTACATAGCTGGAGTATATATCAACCAAACTCTACATGGAAGGACTACTAATTTTACAACATATATGTAAATATGTAATATCTATTGACAACATTAGCCATCTGGCCAGAGGCCATCGACACGGCCCCATCAGACATCCAGCCCAAGTCTGCCGATGAGGCTTCATCATCTATAAGGCCCATGGCCGCCGCCATGGCCCCATTTGCCATCATGTCCCAGGCCACCGACAGGGCCCCATCTGCCAACTGGCCCAAGGTCGCCGACACGGCCTCATCAGCCAGATTACCCGAGGCCGCCGACACGGCCCCATCAGCCAGACTTGCTAAGGCCGCTGACAGAGCCCCATCAGCTATCCGGCCCTAAATGCTTGTGTAAAGCCTGCCGACTTATCAGTGTTAGAAAACCAGTAGAAGAACCTAATATGGTCATATTTGACCAATGACACTATTTTAAAAATGCACCAGAATCACCCGAGCCCCTCTCTCCCCCCTCCTATTAGTACTCATCCCCCTCCTTTCCTTTGACCCAGCCCCGAAAATCCCTCTTAGACTTTAGTTCTTTATTCTTTATTGATTGTTGGTTATCACAGTCCGAGTATGTCAAAACTTTCTTAACCGACTTATTCAATGCACATACTGAAACTTGTATGAGTTAATTGTTGTTTCTTCATCTTTGTATATTGTCAAAATTTGTTGAATAAAAAGCATTCATGATAAAAAATGCACCAGAATCAAACTTATTTATCCTGTACTTTCCATAAATTATCAGCAAATTGTTGAAATTTCACCTATCAAAAAATCAAAATAACAGCCTCCTCCATATCCCCTCTAGCTGTCCTTTCCATCACCAAGATAGGTGTGTTTTCTACCATTTTAGAAAGAAAAAATCTTCAATTTGCTTCTAATTTATACAAGTAGCTGGAAGGTTTATCAAGCAAACAGTACTTGTGAGCCCATCAGCCATCCAGCCCAAGGCCACCAACACAACCTGATCAGACATACTGCCCAAGGCCAAGGCCGTGTACACAGCCGTCTAGGTGTCCTATCCATTTTTAAAATAGGGTATTTTCTCCTAAGGACAGGTAATTTTAAAAGAATTTTCTGTACTGTAGGGTACATAGCTGGAGTATAAATCAACCAAACTCTACATGTAAGGACTGCTAATTTTACAACATATATGTAAATATGTAATATCTATTGACAACACTAGCCATCTGGCCAGAGGCCATCGACACGGCCCTATAAGACATCCAGCCCAAGTCTGCCGATGAGGCTTCATCAGCTATAAGGCCCATGGCCGCCGCCATGGCCCCAATTGCCATCATGTCCCAGGCCATCGACAGGGCCCCATCTGCCAACTGGCCCAAGGTCGCCGACACGGCCTCATCAGCCAGATTACCCAAGGCCGCCGACAGAGTTACGTCAGCCAGATGGCTCGAGGTCGCCGACACGGCCCCATCAGCCAGACTTGCTAAGGCCGCTGACAGAGCCCCATCAGCTATCCGGCCCTAAATGCTTGTGTAAAGCCTGCCGACTTATCAGTGTTAGAAAACCAGTAGAAGAACCTAATATGGTCATATTTGACCAATGACACTATTTTAAAAATGCACCAGAATCAAACTTATTTATCCTGTACTTTCCATAAATTATCAGCAAATTGTTGAAATTTCACCTATCAAAAAATCAAAATAACAGCCTCCTCCATATCCCCTCTAGCTGTCCTTTCCATCACCAAGACAGGTGTGTTTTCTACCATTTTAGAAAGAAAAAATCTTCAATTTGCTTCTAATTTATACAAGTAGCTGGAAGGTTTATCAAGCAAACAGTACTTGTGAGCCCATCAGCCATCCAGCCCAAGGCCATCAACACAACCTGATCAGCCATACTGCCCAAGGCCAAGGCTGTGTACACAGCCGTATAGGTATCCTATCCATTTTTAAAATAGGGTATTTTCTCCTATTTTAAGGAGAGGTAATTTTAAAAGAATTTTCTGTACTGTAGGGAACATAGCTGGAGTATATATCAACCAAACTCTACATGGAAGGACTGCTAATTTTACAACATATATGAAAATATGTAGTATCTATTGA
Organism: Allobates femoralis; assembly: GCA_033576535.1. NCBI lineage: Eukaryota > Metazoa > Chordata > Amphibia > Anura > Aromobatidae > Allobates > Allobates femoralis. The sequence goes on along the minus strand of JARQOC010000003.1, from coordinate 789,192,034 downwards.
CAACATTAGCCATCAGGCTAGAGGCCATCGACACGGCCACATCAGACATCCAGCCCAAGTCTGCCGATGAGGCTTCATCAGCTATAAGGCCCATGGCCGCCGCCATGGCCCCATTTGCCATCATGCCCCAGGCCACCGACAGGGCCCCATCTGCCGACTGGCCCAAGTTCGCCGACACGGCCTCATCAGCCAGATTGCCTGAAGCCGCCGAAAGAGTTACGTCAGCCAGATGGCTCGAGGTCGCCAACACGGCCCCATCAGCCAGACTTGCTAAGGCCGCTGACAGAGCCCCATCAGCCAGACTTGCTAAGGCCGATGACAGAGCCCCATCAGCTATCCGGCCCCAAATGCTTGTGTAAAGCCTGCCGACTTATCAGTGTTAGAAAACCAGTAGAAGAACCTAATATGGTCATATTTGACCAATGACACTATTTTAAAAATGCACCAGAATCAAACTTATTTATCCTGTACTTTCCATAAATTATCAGCAAATTGTTGAAATTTCACCTATCAAAAAATCAAAATAACAGCCTCCTCTATATCCCCTTTAGCTGTCCTTTCCATCACCAAGATAGGTGTGTTTTCTACCATTTTAGAAAGAAAAAATCTTCAATTCTTCAATTTGCTTCTAATTTATACAAGTAGCTGGAAGGTTTATCAAGCAAACAGTACTTGTGAGCCCATCAGCCATCCAGCCCAAGGCCACCAACACAACCTGATCAGCCATACAGCCCAAGGCCAAGGCTGTGTACACAGCCGTCTAGGTGTCCTATCCATTTTTAAAATAGGGTATTTTCTCCTAAGGAGAGGTAATTTTAAAAGAATTTTCTGTACTGTAGGGAACATAGCTGGAGTATATATCAACCAAACTCTACATGGAAGGACTGCTAATTTTACAACATATATGTAAATATGTAATATCTATTGACAACATTAGCCATCTGGCCAGAGGCCATCGACACGGCCCCATCAGACGTCCAGCCCAAGTCTGCCGATGAGGCTTCATCAGCTATAAGGCCCAAGGCCGCCGCCATGGCCCCATTTGCCATCATGTCCCAGGCCACCGACAGGGCCCTATCTGCCAACTGGCCCAAGGTCGCCAACATGGCCTTATCAGCCAGATTACCCGAGACCGCCGACAGAGTTACGTCAGCCAGATGGCTCGAGGTCGCCGACACGGCCCCATCAGCCAGACTTGCTAAGGCCGCTGACAGAGCCCCATCAGCTATCCGGCCCTAAATGCTTGTGTAAAGCCTGTCAACTTATCAGTGTTAGAAAACCAGTAGAAGAACCTAATATGGTAATATTTGACCAATGACACTATTTAAAAAATGCACCAGAATCAAACTTATTTATCCTGCACTTTCCATAAATTATCAGCAAATTGTTGAAATTTCACCTATCAAAAACTCAAAATAACAGCCTCCTCCATATCCCCTCTAGCTGTCCTTTCCATCACCAAGATAGGTGTGTTTTCTACCATTTTAGAAAGAAAAAATCATCAATTTGCTTCTAATTTATACAAGTAGCTGGAAGATATATCAAGCAAACAGTACTTGTGAGCCCATCAGCCATACAGCCCAAGGCCACCAACACAACCTGATCAGCCATACAGCCCAAGGCCAAGGCCGTGTACACAGCCGTCTAGGTGTCCTATCCATTTTTAAAATAGGGTAGTTTCTCCTATTTTAAAGAGAGGTAATTTTAAAAGAATTTTCTGTTCTGTAGGGTACATAGCTGGAGTATAAATCAACCAAACTCTACATGTAAGGACTGCTAATTTTACAACATATATGTAAATATGTAATATCTATTGACAACATTAGCCAT